>MJUU01032004.1:97125-128368 GCA_002080025.1 Modiolus philippinarum | reverse complement strand
CCCGTCTGTAACCTGAATTACCTTTATATTCCGATGAACAGCCCTGGTAAAACGAAATCTGCGAAAAATGTTACTCTTATCAATTTCAACATGTCGTTTTCATTTTGTGACGTTGTCAATTTCCATGACAGCTTATATTACCTGCCAGTTTTCCGTATATATGTTGACATTCAGGGAACGTCATCCAATCAAAAGCAGGCTTGCATCTGTAAATAGGAATATCAACTTATATTCTGCTGAAGTGAAATATCCAGGAAAATCCTGCAATTTGATAGGTTACCTTGACAGGGGATATGAGACCGTATCCCGTGGTAGCAAAATTACAGTTTTTAAACGCTTTTAATAGAAAAATTATAGCACTTCTAGCAGAATATAAAAAGTTATTCGGGCTTCACAGGGGATACGGGTTCATATTCCCTGTCTGTGCCCTATATCCCCTTCGCCGGACGGCTCAGGGGATATAAAACACAGACAGGGAATATGAACCCAAATCCCCTGTGAAGATTCCCGAAAAACATATAGTATTCGTGGATACGTTTTCTCATGTCCATTTAACCTACATCTTTGCATTGTTGATACATTTTTACCCTGTCTGAGTTATGATATTATATCTGCAGCATTTTGTAGCAAGTGGTAAAACAGCAATTCTCCTCCCTAATGTTCTTTTTAAAAAGCAACCTTGTCATTTAGCATGAACATAAAAGTATAACGTTTGTAGTAGATATAAATGTGCAATAAAATATTTCCGAAGAGTTTCACATGCATTTTGCGTAGTGCCTTCAGAATGGAAGGAGTTTTAAAAAGCTTAGAGACGAGGATGGACGACACATGACGGCAACAGCTAGCATGTCAATTCGGATAAGATAAGTCAAAATGTAAAGTGATATAACATAAATCTTACCTTGGATATCATGCATGTACCTGGTTCCTCTAAAATTATCCAGCCCCTCGCCTGTACTCGCTGCCATGAATGTTTTCCTCCTGATCGGTTTTGAAGCTCTTGCTTGTGTTTGTTTTTCGTCAGCTGGTCTTTTTCCAAGGTCTGAAGGACATTCTGATCTTCACTAAATGTTACAACCTTACTCATACAACATTTGGCGATGTGCTTCCTATCAATTCCCCAGAAATCTAATTCCTCCAAAAATTCCCCAGCACAAAATCCACTGGGAAAATGCAAACGCCTTCCTTGCAAAAAACTTAATATTGACATAAAAAGTTCGGGATGGCGCTCAAAGTAGTAGCTCAAACTGTTCTCTTTCTTCTGTTCTAAAATAATTTCTGAGGCATTGGACTCGAGGTTCGTTAGTTTTAAGAGAGTTTCTTGAGAAATTTCAAATTTTGTTCCGGTGATATTCATCACTGCTCGTTGGTCGCCCATCTTGTTTTTGCTACTACTATATTGTAAAATAAATCACGATGTATTTTGCAGAGTATCTTATAACAAAATAATTTTTTCTTAATGACCAAACTTTCAATCGAATACGATCTTTATATTCTGTTATTCGTTTCAAAGGCGAAAATCCTCGAATCCAGACTCACGTTTTCTACCTTTTTGTATTAGCATATACCAAATTATTGATTTTTGTAATTAAACTTATGTTATTTCATTCATGAATTAAAAATAATCAATTTTACTACAAATAAGAAACAATATATTTGAATAGATTTTCAAATACCTATTAAAAGAATTAATATAATTTGTCATCTCTCATAGAAATATGCAGTAAAGACACAATCGTTATAGGTTTCAATTTTTTCATTCTGCTAGAAGGTACAAGTTTCATAACCCTAATACACCTAAGCTTATATAAGTTTCATGCATAATGGATGTATTTTGAATATTAAGTAATGTAATGATGGATTAGTATTGTAGGAATTTTAATGGATATTGCAGTTTAATGCAAGCTTCGGTGCACGTCATTTGAGTTAAATTCACTGCATGGGATACCTCCGGCTTAGTAACGATTGGCATTTAAATTAAGTGTGTTTCATTTTTTAAGGCAACAGAAACAAACTACACATTGAGATGATGAGGAACGTGTTAACAAAATATTGCAACTCTTTCTGAGGTAAACACAACTTATCACTAAAACCACGAAATTCATAGATTTTGCTAAGCATTATGTAGGGGCAAGAACTACGCCAGCTGAGAACCAATTATTGTAAAAATCAAACCTGAATTTTATTTCATGAATAGTAAAGTAAGTGAGAACCGAACCGTCAATCCAAAATGAACTTATATATTCCAAGGACAAGTGTAACATCGGAAACAACAAAAAACAGAGAAATAACATGAGTACGGCACAAAAAAAGAAACATGAGAACACACACACACACACACACACACTGTATTGTCACAATTAGTGTATTGTTACAACTAAATTTATCCTCATGTTTATTTTTTTGAAGAATCCAAATACACAGAATGCCCGGGACCGAATGACACATCTCGGTTTTTCGTTTCCCAATTACACCTTTCTCTCGAATCATCAGGTCATACGAAGAGGCAAACGTTTAGTCCAATAACTTTGGAACTTAGAACCTAGTTCAATAACAGTGTAAGTTTTACATTATACTTTCATTATATTTGGATGAAGATAGATCTATTTAACGTAACTACACAACCGATTATTGTAAATATCAGCTCAACACGTTGATTGCATAATTCGCTATAAAGGTGTAAAACCACCAATTCAGCCAATCAATGCTTAGAACAAATGAACAAGTAGCTCTTTTAGAATCTAAATATAACTTTGAATTCTTGCCCCTTTAAAAATAAATGTCAGAATGAAACAAATGATACACCCGTTTGAACACTGATGTATCAGGCTTATTTTGAGACCAAAGTTAATTGACTAGAAAGATCCTTCGAGTACTTATCATAGGGGTTTTCCGGTAGACTATCAATGCGTCATGTTTTGGCCGTAATCGTGTATATTTATAGATAGGGTTTTTCCAACCTTCGGAACTCTCTTGGAAGGCCTTAACGGTATGCTGAAATTTTGATATGATGTTGACGAGATATGCACCTTTCGGAAAATATATGGTTTCATACAGGTTAAACTTAAGATAAATTGTCCAGACAGATTTGAATATGGGGAATTTCAGTTGAAAATTTTAAAGAAATGAATTGGTGGTTTCTAACCTTAACACAAAATATGCGAAAATTTTGAAACATGTTATAAAAAGTTGTTGATAGCCTAAATTGATGCAAAACATGTATGTTTGGTGAATTTGAGGTAAATATTGAAGTTTTAGCCAGCTGGTGCCAAAATTTTGGCCAAAAACAGTCGTTATGTAATATTTCTGTATTTTGACACTGAAATGCCATTTTTGGGCCATTTTCATGATTTTGTGCAAAATTAGAAGGGTTAGCTGTGTGAAATAGTTTAAAAACATCAAATGTAGGCTGATTTTACACAGGAATTTGCCACTGTTTTGATTAAATGTTCAATATTTACAAATTTCATGTCTTCGGTGTCGCGAACAAAAGTGTCGCGAACCAAAGGGACAACTCTGACTGAGATGCCTTATATAAAAATCTGTCTGATTTGTATACATTAATTTTTTCAAGCAGGAATGGTGCTTATATATGCAGTGTGTTGTGAACATGAACCTCAGAAATAAAAAATATCATGCTGTTCCTCTACTTAACAGTGTAAAATTGCCATTTTAGGGTCCACATTGTCAAAACAAGAGCAAAGTCAAAATTTTATCATCTGATTTTGTGACAAGATTTTGAATTTGCCACCCTTTTTATAAATTTGCATTTATTTCATTATGTTATTTTCTTTATTAATCACCCGAAGGAAAATAAATGCACTTGGTGGATTTTCAGTAGTTTTAATACTATCATTGTACCTATTCATATCGGTCTTTTCGTCTAACTCACAAACCTAATATTCTTCATAAGCTCAAAAAATAAACAAAACTGGTTTCTCCTGTCTTCTCGACCTTTTTGCATCATTTTCTGCATTTAGAATTCTATTTGTATGACCACAACCAAGGTAAAGACCATTTCAAGTCCTAAAATTTACCTCAGAAGCACCTTCTCAACTTTGGGGGGAGGGTGACATTTTGTAGCATGATTTCAAAATTTTAAAGGTAGCTTTAAACATTTGCAGCCTTATTTTGATTGAAAAATACCCTAAGGGCTTAGTATTAAACATGGGTTGAGAATTCATTACACAAAAAAGTATATTTGGTTTTGTGTCCGTCCATGTTTAACATCTATGAGTGATTGTGCCTGATCAAAGCACTGAAAACACTAAATCTGTGACATTCTGAAAAGTGACGAAAATGAGGAAAAAAATTGGAAAAGGATGTTATTTTCTGTATACAATTTGGAAAGTAACTCAAAAACATGAAAAAGTACAGTAATTACACCTCGGAATGTTTTAATATAATGTTAAGGTGTCAAACCACCAATGCAGCCAATCAGCGCTTAGAACAAATGAAAAAGTAGCTCTTTTAGAATCTAAATTTAACTTTGAATTCTTGCCCCTTTAAAAATAAATGTCAGAATGAAACAAATGATACACCTGTTTGAACACTGATGTATCAGGCTTATTTTGAGACCAAAGTTAATTGACTAGAATGATCCTTTGAGTACTTATCATAGGGGTTTTCCGGTATACTATCAATGCGTCATCGTGTATATTTATAAATAGGGTTTTTCCAACCTTCGGAACTCTCTTGAAAGGCTTTAACGGTATGCTGAAATTTTGATATGATGTTGACGAGATATGCACCTTTCGGAAAATATATGGTTTCATACATTCATACAGGTTAAACTTAAGATAAATTGTCCAGACAGATTTGAATATGGGGAATTTCAGTTGAAAATGTTAAAGAAATGAATTGGTGGTTTCTAACCTAAATATCGATTTAAACGTAATGTTCGTCTCACAATGAAACGTACAACTGTTGATCATAATTATATTTACAAGTTTCATCACAGTATTAAAAGTTATTATATGATATTTCCGTCTAGAAGAGGAAGATAAACACCGTTATTCAGTTGCATAATTCATATAAATAAAGTATGTATGGCAAGCAAATAGCATTATTTAAATACAGCCAGGTATAATTATGGAACACATATTCCGTGTGTTACAGCAATTCAACTGTATTCTTCCGTCACTATACCGGAACTCTATGTGTAATATTACACAGACACACGTCATATTTGTGTTTATTTATGCAAATTATTGTGTATTTAAATATGTTGACATTTTAATCTTAATTACGTTAGCATAAGTGGACTATAAATACTCATTATTTTGGACACATAACCTATGATTGTCAATTATTGTATTTTTCAGGTTTTTACCAATTCTTCATCGGCTCATTAAAGTTTATCACGCCACACTGGGTTTTATATTTAATTGGGCCACGAACTAGGTTATGCTCGCTGAGTCCGGCTCAGTACAGTAAAAACACTTGTGTTACTTCCTGTTCACGAAGAGTGAAAACACAAGAACCAGTCTGAGTTCCAGACTTCTTTTGGACTACTGGTAGCACCGTTCCTGCTGCAGGCAACACAATTACAAGACAACGTTTCTTCCTGTTCCCGGACAGAAGACAACACAGTCACTCAACTTCGGTAACATCTTTCCTGTTCCAGGCGACACAGCTATAACTGGATTAGAGACAAGGTTTCATCAACATGAGTGAAAATCCAACAGATATGCCCGAGAACACCATTTCAGCAGTTCCGGACACAAGGGTCCGGACACTTATAAAGAAAGAGCAAGAACTGTATTCACAGACATGTGACCAATATTATCAAGACGCAGAGTATTTATGGACAATACTTGATGCCCTGCTCAAAGAAGCAGACAATCCTCCCTCGAGCATACGGGACCAGTCAAACTTAGGTAAAAAAATTGTACTAGCAAAAATCAGGTACCGGAAACAACTCAGGGCGTATATGGACTTCCTGAAATCCAGCAGGACCGAAGACAGCAAACATGAATTGGAAGCCTGTGCAACATTGGCAAGCCTCCGGAAACATAATGTAGATACTACCCTGAGTAATCTACAGGAAGCTATGAAGACTCTGACGCCCAAGAAAACATCTAGGGCTGTGAGAAGTAGTTCATCGTCCCACAAAAGAAAACACATTTCACCAGGAGAATGTTGGAGAGCAAAAGAGCAGCTACTATCGTGGAAACTGAAGCAAAGGTCCTGGAAAACGAAAGTAGTGAAACAGGAGCGGATAGTGAAAATCAACGAAGAAAGTCGCCCATAGATGAAGCAGACCCGCTACAAAGGGTTCAACAATGTGTTGAAGAACACTCCTTCAATGTTTCAAATGAGGAGGCACAAAATATCCCGTCAGTAGTATATGGGGCTTCCAAATCACCGGAAGTTACGTCATTTCCAACAGTAGTATATGGGTCCCCCAGACCGCAGGACGTTACATCAACTCAAACAGTAGTATATGGAGCACCAGAGGTAACATCTATTCCAGGTTACGCTGGACCACCTCGTAGATCTCAGTCTGTTACATTTCAGCTGAACAGAGATGCACCAGAATTTGAACCGTTACGTCAGCACTTATCACGGGACATGCCAATACCTAGTTTACATGCAGTAGACTTGAAGGATGACAGGACTGTGAACCAGACTTCAGATATAACCAGATTCCTTCTTCATAAGGAAATACTGTTATCTGGTCTTACTAATTTCAACGACCGTGCTGAATCCTACTTTGTGTGGAAAAATAGCTTCAAGGCAGTTATTGATGAAGCAAAAGTGTCTGACTCACAATAGCTAAACCTCCTAGTAAAATGGCTCGGAGTTGAGTCTTCAAAACAGGCTGAAAGTATAAGGAGGTCATGTGAGAACCCCACTGAATGTCTCAGATTGTTGTGGGATCGCTTAGATACCAGGTAAGGATCCCCTGAAATGGTGGAAGCTTCAGTAATGAACAGATTGACGAACTTCCCAAAACTAACAAACAAGGACAGTATACGTCTGTATGAGTTGTCCGATTTATTGTCGGGTATAGAACACATCAAACAGAATCCTAAATTCCAGTCACTTCTTGGATATTTCGGTTCTTCATCTGGGATAAGGCCAATCGTCAGTAAGCTCCCTTATGGACTCCAAGAAAAGTGGACAACGAGAGCCGAAAGTTATAAGTCGTCCAAGAATGTACCATTTTCACCATTCACTGAATTCTCCAGATTCATTCGGGAAACGAGCAAAATCAAAAATGATCCCGGATTCTGTTATGAACAAGAACAGCAAACAACTCCAAAGTATTCTGGAAGAAAACCACCCGTGGCCAAAACCCGGGTACAATCTCACAAGAATGATGTCGACAGATCATGCCCAAACAAGCCCAGTCAAGACATTGGGGGCACCCTGCCAAAGTGTACAGAGAATTAAGCACCAGACAGGTTCGTTATACAAGACATTCATTAGACGAATGTAGAGGATTCAAATCAAAATCTATTGAGGAGGAAAAGATATCCTCAAACAAAACAATCTATGTTTTAGGTGTAGCGCCTCTACAACCCACAGGAGCAGAGACTGCAAGGCGAAGATTTCCTGCAGCGACTGCGGAATCAAAAAACACACCACTGCCGTTCATATAGTTAGACAGACATTTCCAGTTGGCCCCGTACAATATCACGGCGTGGAGACAGTTCAACATAACGGCGGGGAGGCAAGTAATGCAAGTAGTACTGACAGAACAGTGAACTCGTCTTGCAAAGAAATTTGTGGAAGCAACACATGCAAATCATGTGCCAATATTATCCCTGTCAGAGTACACCATAGGGACAACTCCGACAAAATTATTGAAATGTATGCAGTTCTTGATGACCAAAGTAACAGGTCCCTGGCATCACCAGAGTTTTTTTAATTCTTCAACATTGAAGACAAACCAGCAAATTATACCCTGACCACTTGTTCAGGTCGTATTGCCACCAGTGGCAGAAGGGCCAAAGGTTATATAGTCCAATCTTTACACGGACATGAAGAGTTAGAACTGCCAGTTTTGGTAGAATGTGATTATATTCCAAGCAGCAGAGACGAAATCCCGTCACTAGATTCTGCCAAACACTTTCCACATATGAAAGATATAGCTGGGAGAATCCCGCAAATTAAAGATAGCAGGAAAATAATGCTGCTTATAGGAAGAGACCTTCCCGAAGTCCACCATGTCCTAGATTATAGATATGGTACACCTGGATCACCCTTCGCCCAGAAATTAAGACTGGGCTGGGTCGTCATCGGAGAAATCTGTCTTGACTATCAACATGCAACTCCAGACTTGACTTATCTGTGAAGAAAACATTTGTCTTACCATCTGGCCAACCTACGACACTGAGGCCATGTGAATGTAAAATTTGTGTAAGGGAACCAGATCCCGCTTGTTTCAACACTACAACCAAAACAACATACATACTAGAATATGATATCTTTACTAAGACAAAAGATGACGACAAACCAGGAATGTCGTATGAAGATAAAACATTTATGAAACAAATGGACAAACAGTTTGTAAGAGACTCCACAGGCAGTTGGGTATCTCCGTTACCATTTCGGACACCAAGACAACGACTTCAAAACAACAGGCAACAAACTGTTAAAAGAGCGGAATTCCTCGAAAACAGTCTGAGGAGGAACGCTTTCAAATGAGAACATGTCCTAGAATTTATGTCAAAGATATTAGACAACAACCATGCGGATGTTGCTCCGCCATTGCAAGAACAAGAAGAATGTTGGTATTTACCGTTGTTTAGAGTATACAATCCCAAGAAACCTGAACAGATCAGGGGTGTGTTCGATTCCTCCGCATCGTTCGACGGAATTTCTCTCAACAGTGTTTTGATGTCTGGTCCAGACCTATCAAACAGCCTACTGGAAGTCCTGATACGTTTCAGGAGAGAGATGGTTGCTGTTACTGCTGATGTTCAGCACATGTTTCACTGCTTCGTAGTGAGAGGAGATCACAGAAACTACCTAAGATTCCTGTGGTATAAAGACAATGATATTGATAAGGGATTGATAGAGTACCGAATGAGAGTTCATGTCTGTTCATGTCTTCGACAACAGCCCATCCCCAGCAGTGGCAACGTTGGGTCTACGCAAGACAGTACAGGCCACAGAGCCAGAGTACGGTCAAGACTTCACAAATTTGGTAACTAAAGATTTCTATGTTGATGATGGATTAACTTCGTTCCCAACAGCAGAAGAGGCCATCAAAGTCGTCAAAGACACACAAGCAGCATGGAAGAAGTACGGAAATATCCGTTTGCACAAGTTTGCATCCAACAGTACTGAAGTTATGTCTGCATTTCCAAGAAGTGATTTAGCTATAAACTTGAAAGATTTAGACCTTGAAGCCAACAATAAACCACTCCAGCGTAGCCTTGGATTAATATGGGATGTCAACACAGACATGTTCCTGTTCCAGCTATCGCTGGACACGAAACCTATAACAAGAAGAGGTGTATTATCTACGATAAACAGCACATATTGGATTCTTAGCCCCAATGATCATCCAAGGGAAGTTGATTCTAAGAAGACTGACTTCAACAACATTTGATTGGGACGAACCAGTCCCGGATGACATTGCATCATGGGAAACTTGGCGAGATGAACTGCAAGAAGTAGAAACATTACATGATAGTGAGATTCGTCATCCTATTTCTCCAGAGATTTTTGTTGCCAAAACACTCGCTACACCAGATAGTCCTAATATAGGGACCGAGAGATTCCAGCACTTCTAAGACTGGAGTGCCCTTATACGTGGAATTGCATTCCTGAAGATAGTGTATGAAATGTATTTACATGTAAATTACATCCAGGAATATAATAAATTTCTCATGTTTGTTATTTGAAGAATTCCAAATACACAGAATGCCCGGGACCGAATGACACATCTTGGTTTTTCGTTTCCATATTACACCTTTCTCTCGAATCATCAAGTCATACGAAGAGGCAAACGTTTAATGCAATTACTTTGGAACTTAGAGCCCAGTTCAATAACAGTGTAAGGTTTACATTATACTTTCATTATATTTGTATGAAAGATGGATCTATTTAACGTAACTACACAACCGAATATTGTGAATATCAGCTCAACACGTTGATTGCATAATTTGCTATGAATATCGATTTTAACGTAATGTCCGTCTCACAATGAAACGTACAACTGTTGATCATAATTATATTTACAAGTTTCATCACAGTATCAAAAGTTATTATATGATATTTCCGTCTAGAAGAGGAAGATAAACAACCGTTATTCAGTTGCATAATTCATATAAATAAAGTATGTATGGCAAGCAATTAGCGACATTTAAATACAGCCAGGTATAATTATGGAAAACATATTCCGTGTGTTACAGCAATTCAAATGTATTCTTCCGTGACTATATCGGAACTCTATCTGTAATATTACACAGACACACGTCATATTTGTGTTTATTTATGCAAATTATTGTGTATTTAAATATGTTGACATTTTACTCATAATTACGGTAGCATAAGTGGACTATAAATACTCATTATTTTAGACACATAACTTATGATTGTCAATTATTGTATTTTTTAGGTTTTGACCAATAGTTCATCGGCTAATTAAAGTTTATCACGCCACACTGGGTTCCAAGTCGGGAATATGACGGCTTGCCAAAAATGTTCTGTGTTGGATTGTGTTTCCCTGATTTAGTCGAATGTTATACGGATTTTCCTTACTGGTCTCTTCCTTTGATCGTTTCGGACTTTTATTGTCACTTTCATTTTATATTTAATTGGGCACGAACTAGGTTATGCTCGCTGAGTCCGGCTCAGTACACACACACAAAGATGGACAACAAGGACTCAATTAAAAACCATGGGTGAGATCAGTAGCAACGGTAGGGTAAGCATCTCCAGCTTCTTGTAAGACATCCGCCGTGTTGAACAAATCCGGTAATAAAATATTCATAAAAAAAGTTTCAAAGCAAACGCAAGTAATCGTTCAAAAACCATAAAAATGACATTTGAGTAATTCAAGGGTAATAACTCTTGAAAGCAAAATTAGATGGACGGGGAATGGAAACTGAACTGTATTTTAGAATTAGTAAACTATTCACAAAATTTTATAACTTAAAATCAAAGAAAACTATGGTGTCATTTTGAAACCATAATATTGAAGATTTTGAATAATCAAAGGGTAATGAATCCGATCACTCTCAAAATTTAGTCTGACTTGTATTTTATAGTAAGTACTTTATTCACAAAATTTTAAAAAATATCTAAAAATGAACTGAAGTCACCATCCGAACACTACGAAATTTTGATATTTTTGCAATTCAAGGACGATAACTCTGTAACGTAACTGATCATATTGAAAACCGAATTTGATAAGTAACATTTTCACAAAATATTAAATAGGAAAAAGAAGGGAAACGGGGAATGTGTCAAAGAGACAACGACCCAAAGGGGAGCAATAACAACTCAAAGCCACCATAAGATCTTCAATGAACGGTGAGGAAACCCCACACCCAACGGTAGGTCGGAGTTGGCCCCTAAATAAAGAGTAATCAAGTTCAGCGAAATAAGCATCATCCTAAACTCCGATAGACATAAAGTGAACTAACTAGAAAACAGACAAGACACACAAAGGCTTAATAAATTTCCTGACTTAGGACAGGCGCAAACCTGCTGTGGCGGGGTTAAACTAGTTTTATTGGGCCCAAACCTTCCCCCTATAGCCAATGTGATAAATAAAAAAACGATCGTAACAACAGTAAAATTCAGTTGGCAACAGGACTGAGTCAACTGTGAAAAATGAAACTGAAAGAACTAAATATACGGACATAAACATGAAATCACTAGAGACTACTAGCAGTTAACTGACATGCCAGCTCCAGACCCATTACCAACTGACAAATCAAGTTATGTACCCTCAGTATACAGCTTCCATCAAGATCCCTTCCTGTGAGGAGTTTAGCATAATGATTTCATGTATATACCGGAATACATAATCCGTGTCCATGCAATACTGATTTTAGAAATTTAGAATGTGTTTAGTTAAAATGCAAAGACCCTATCAAAAAATCAATGTTAATACCAAAGAAAGCCATACGTAATGACTTGACGACAATACCGTAATTATAACCCTTATGAATTAGACGATTTAAAGGTTTTATAAGTTTGTTAGGCGAGTGTAAGTATTTTTTACTCTTATGTAAAACATTACCGTAAAATAAGGGGTGTGAAATGCCAGCCTTGATAAGATGTTTACAGGTTGCATTGTATTTATGAACTAAGTCTTTATATCGATGATAAAATTTAGTAAAGGTTTTAACTAGTTTATGATAACGAAAACCTTGATGTAATAGTTTTTCAGTTATGAAAAGATTCCGTTCATTAAAATCGCAAACTTTATTACATACTCGAGCAAATCGAACAACCTTCTTTTAAGCAAACTTAGGTTATCATCCGATAGCCATAAAATATACAGATTTTGCTGAATTCAAAGGTAATAAATCTGGAACTCTATGTTCGATCGGGAAATTCGAACTTGACTTGTATTTTATTTATAGTATATTACAACTTTCTTTCAAAGGAAACTCAACCTTTTCCCTGGAAACCATAAATTGTATAGGTTTCGCTTTATTCAAGGGTTATAACTTTTGAATCCAAAATTCGATCGCTTGAATTATATTTTATCAATAGTAACAATGTCCAAAAATATTAAAACTTTCCTTTGAAGAAAACACATTAGACAAGTTATCATGTGGAAAACAAATTTTGCTTAAATTCAAGGGAAATACGTCTGGAACGTATAAATAAATCACGACGAAAAGCGATTATAGATAGAAACATTGTCAAATATTTTTTTTCTTTTAAAGAAAACGTGAGTCATCGTCTTAAATCAAAACCAAAGTGACGAAAGGACAAGCGGAATCATATACCCTCCAGCCATTGTAAGGTTTACAATTACAGGTAGCTTTGAAGATAAATATATAAAATGATTTCTTATGCAGGCGGGGAAGTGGTTGAAATAGAACAATAGAAATTGAGCTCTCGTTTAAATGAGGTAGAAATGTTACTTTTTGGATTGTTTACCATAGATGCATAATTATAAAAGTTATTTCCAATGAAAAAAATACTAATAATTTCCATTCCTTTATTTTGAATTTATAAGAAAACAACGTAGATTAGCGCAGGTGAACGTATAGATGCATATACGATGCACAAATCGGCATAAAAGATCAAGTTGGTGTCTGTCTTTCAAAGTGGATCCCCAAAAAGACCATCTTTAGATTTTGACCAAATTGTGTATACGGATTGCCAATACCCCTGTTATTCCATGTGCAAATTTTAATGTCCGCCCTTCGTAGCGTTTCTCCAGAATAAAAGTTCACACTAGATCAATTTTTTATCTCCTATGCATTCTTTCTGAGGTTTCTTTCGGGAATCAACTTTGTATAAATAGGAAACAGTCAACAAATATCTCTAAAAGAATACCAAATAGTAACCACCCTTATATAACACCTCAAATACTAATTAATACGTGTCCGAAAATCTTGTAATTTAACGAAGTGAAAATACTTAAAGTAATACATGCCCCTTTAATTGCCCCGTACATTTGTTTCACAGTGAGCACAAATCACTCGCAAGCTAAAAATATAATAAAAAGTCCATTCTGTCCTTACTTAAAAGCTTTAAAAAGTGGATCCTGAAAAAGGCCATATGCAGAAATCAATTTCATATGGTTAATACGATGCATAATTATATATTTAATAATACTCATAAATTTTGTTTCCGCCCATGCCCTTTAAGGGTGGCTAGATTTTTTTCTTTATAATCACACAGTTTGACCATCAGATAGAGTTGGTTTTAAAACAATGTTTTATGAATTAATCAACGACATTTGAATATTTCTCATGTTTCTGTATAATACAGCGATTGTTGCAGCATGAGATACATATTAAGTGAAATGTAAAAAATACCGCAAATATTAAAAATTTTGATTTTTTTTACCGTGGCTGTGTCATCACACTTCTTGTTTATTTGAGGATATGGCAGGTAAACAAATTTACAGGGGAGACAATTTTTGTGAACTACTTCCCCGCCTGTATGTATGTAAGAATATGACAAAATGCTCTCGTCCAATGAAATACGAGAAATCCATGTCTCTTATTCATGAAGAACCCCCTGTTTTCATGTTCTTACTCAAGGATTATCCATTGTATACCTTCATGCTTGCGCATATGCAGAATCTAACTTGACAGCAACTTCGGTATTATGTTATTTGTTATTATTTTACACAAAGCACTAATTACAAAACCCGACCAATGCCTAGAGGCAAAACTCAACACAATACACCATGTATTATAGCCTTCAAAAAATAAACAATCCAATACTTTTGCTATAATCCATTCACATATATTTTCAAATAAGAAACCTTTGTCAAGCAAACTTACTGAAGAATTTCTTTTTCGTTATGTTAAAAATAAAAATGCATGATAGTATCCCAGCTTTGAATCTCTAGAAATCTAAACTATTTTTGATATTACTATTCTCGAAATATGTTTTAAACAATGTAGCTCAGAATCACAACTGCATATCACCACCATCCAAAAATTATAAATCAAGTAATCCATCCGCACAAAAATACTTATTCTGTCTATTATATATTATATTGAGCTGTTTTTTTTAAAACCCATGCATACATGCACATACATATGTACAAACTTCATATGACCAGTACAGGTGGTCACATTATGTCAATGGATCTTAACAAAACAACGGCGGTAGAATACCGAAGAAACAAAGCACAAGATTACATAAATCAAAGTCCAGAGAAAAGGCAAAATCAAGAACACCAGAAGACGGAAGACCAAAGACACTATATGCTCACAAAACACACAACCACTACATATACAACACAAAAAAAAAACAGCAAAATGTTGATTCTACTAATCAAGTACTAATTAAAGAATAAATACATTTAAAAGTCTTGTCACTTTGTCATAATTCTCAATTTATATGAACATTATCATCACCTCATTTGCGATTAAGTACTCGTAAACTCGTACTTAATCGCGAAGAAGGGGATTATCATGTTCTTACATATACAAGGAGGCTAAATAAATAACATGATTATTTTGTATGTTGGAGGCTAAATAAATAAACATGATTTCTTATGTATTAAAGAATAGATACATTTAAAAGTCTCGTCACTTTGTCATGATTCTCAATTTATATAAGAACATGATCATCACCTTCTTCGCGATTAAGTACTCGTAAACTCGTATTTAATCGTGAAGAAGGGAATATTAATATTCTTACATATACTTGGAGGCTAAATAAGTAACATGATTTTTATGTATGTTGCAGGCTAAATAAAAAACATGATTTCTTATGTATGTTGGAGGCTAAATAAATAACATGATTTCTTATGTATGTAGGAGGCTAAATAAAAACATTATTTCTTATGTATGTTGGAGGCTAAATAAATAATAACATGATTTCTTATTATGAAGCAATGAGATATGTTAACTTCAGACTTACGTTTTAGGACGGTGCCGTTGAAATGTTACTTTTTTATGCGAAATTTTGTTAGTATCAATAAAGCGAGTTTTTCTGATAAAATAATGAATATTGTCTTTTTGCAATAAATTCTTTTTGCTATGATTTATTTCTCGTTTTCCATCTATGTCCAACCAAAAATAACGCAAATGCATATATCTGTAAGTCCAAAAATTGTTTTGCAGTGTCCTTGAACATATTTGTAACTACATTGTCTTAAAATTCTAGGTCGTTGACTTGTCACATTTTTTCCGTCTCGATGGAAGGACTTGTTCCAGAAAAGATGATCGACTTTTTGTTTTTTGTTTTTGTTTTTTTTTTTGAAAATATGAACCATTTAATGGAATGGCACTTTTCCATTATTTACGGTTCTTTTACTTTATTCGAAGCTTGTCAGGGGAATACAAGACGCTCAGTAGTTATAAATATTTATTCAAAAACGTCGTCTTATATTGATAATTGATAACAAAATAATTGAACATTCGATAGAAGAAAATGTATATAATGGTGTAATTTTCAATACAAAGTCGAATAAAAAAAGCTTCAGAAATTATTAAACGACCTTGAATTAACAGACTTTGAGGCAGTTCAATCAACAACTATTGTTTTGGTCCATACGAGGGAAATCCGGATCAGAATAAGGAGTGACCAATGAAATCCAATGAAATCCATCGAAAGATCAGTCTGTGACGTCACACTTTAACTATAGTTCGACAAGAGTAGAGTGGACTATAACTCTTGTTTGACAAGACATGTGCAGTTAACCATAACATTGCGTAATCTTCCGGTACAATAGTGAGTTCGATCTTGCTATTGTTGAACAATAGTTACTATTGTTGTGTATCGAACTGCCTCTACATATGTAGCAGGACAAGCTGGAATTAAGGACGATCCGGAATTCTCCTAGTACAAACTGGAATAATAATTAGGCTAAAACAAATTGATTTTATAAATGTGCTGAATGTAACTTGCGACAAACTAGAATTCCAACTTCTTCAAGCAGAAATGGAAAAATCCTGAAGTTAACAAGGATTATTCTAGATTTTTTTTTAGCTTGACTCGGTAAAAATGGTAATCATCCTGAAGTTAACAAGGATTATTCTAGTTTTTTTTAACTTGACTCGGTAAAAATGTATAAGTTAGCTACTGAAAAATTAGAAATCATTCTTAGGGACCGACCATTCAACCTAAGGGGAGGGTATGGTTTTTTATTTATTTTTTTCACTTGTATCAACAAAGTATTTTTTTCAAAATTAACATTATTTTTGGGGCCGAAAGCTCCTTCACAAATTTTGTTTCATCATTTTGGCAGCCAAAATATTTTTTTCACATAAAATCGGCTCTAAAATTATTTTTTAGAAAAAAACCCATAGCCCCCCCCCCTCCCCCTTTTCAAGTTAAATGGTCGGTCCCTTAACTCTTATAATTGTTACGTTCTAAGTGATAACAAAAATAGAGACCAGAATTGTCAAAAAGCCGAAACCCAAAGGAATAAAAATGAAAAGACAAAGCATGTGCAAACGCAAGGGTCCTGACTTGGTACAGGCATTTCAAAAAAAATTGGGGGGGGGGGGGGTTTGGCGCGTCAATCCCCCTTCAATTGCGGAAGCAATTCAATAGCAACCGCTATTGGAAGGTCGAAGACAGTGAAAAAAATGTTCATTCCAGTGCTAAGTAGTTATGAATCGCGAATGACAGTTCAAATACCATTAAAGAACTCTGTTAATGAAAGTATGAGACGGAATCTTTTGAAGCCTTGCTTGATAAGCAGTTACGGAGATAACTATTTGCCTAATGAGAAATTCTGTATAATTGGTGCAAGCTCTCGCGTAATGGATCGTGTAAACGTTAAGTTTAACCTTGTAAGATCATTATCAATTAAAACAATTGGCAGTAGAATACCAAATACATAAATGAAAGACCTGAAACAAGGCAAAAACAAGAACATCAGAAGACGGAAGACCAAAGACGCTTCACAACCATAAAACACAAACACTACAAATACAACAATAAACACTAAATCACTAACAGTGTGAACTCTCAAAAAGAGTGGCATAAGGTGCTCCGGAAGGGTAAGCTTGTCATCACTGGTCACTATTTGGTTTATCCAGTCAAACTTACTGTGGGTCAATCCAGAGAAAGTCAGAATCGGTAATGTCAAATCTGGGAAGACATGAATTCAGCTGAAAATGTCAGTTTTCATTTGTGAAACCGACATTTCATATCTATCTATGATGTGGTGACGGCCAAAGAATTTCTGAGGGGACTAAAGTAACAACGGTTGAACATAGCCTTGTCTCGGCAGTTTTTGTGACTGTGCTTTCGCTCTTCCCATAAAGCCATTGTAGGAACTACAAGCTCTACAGTAACGAATTAATTGTGAGATAAACATTCCATATACTGCGTAAATAGGAATATTGCTGCTGAGAAAGGGAAAATTAGCAATTTGGAAGTCAAAATCATCACGTTTCTCATATAACATAGATTTCAGACGTCCATGTTCGTCTCAGTGTTTAACAAAAGGTCGAGGTATGAAGCATAATTGAGTGCTTCGGTTGTCTGTTAAACTTCAAGTTTACTGGAGTAGATCCGATGTAAATATTCTTTTAATCTTGAGTTATTAAGAGAGAGTACATCGTCTTTATATCTGAAGCTGAAATTAAGTCTGAACCAATTATTTTTGTTTCTGTTGTATTAACTCTTGTAAAATCTTTGCTTCCTACGAATGAAGGAAAAGATCAGCTAATATTGGCGCACAATTCGTTCCCTATTGTTTGTTGAAAAACGCGGTTCCCAGGTTCAACAAAAATTTCGATAAAAAATTCAAGCATCCTTATCGCGTTTTTTTCACTGTATTTCTTGACTCAGTATGGTTCTTAACAAAAAAATGTATTATCTTTTCCTAAAACCAAATTAGAATACCTGCGTTTTCAATGATGTATTATACACCGGAAATCACTGTTTAAAGTTTATTATGTCGAAGGGTTGTAAAATGGGTAGAAAAGTCAAACTTTTGAATGTTATTGTAGTATGCAAGGGTGTTTGAGGAGTGCTGTTCAAGGAGATCTTTGGAGTATTTAAAAATCCTCACTTGATTCACGCCACTGATAGAATTGGCTTTTCGCAGTAGCATTTCAGACCATCTCTATCTGCACCAAATTAAGTGATAAGTAGTTTTGATAGGTTCTTAGTGGTTCATCTGGCAGATCCTGCAATGAAACTCTGTTTTATGGATTCTTGTGAAGCTTAGGTACCCAGAAAAGGTAAGCGAGATAATTGTTACCTTCATCCATTTTAATACCGAAGGATGCAAACACAGAAGTGTGATTTGTGATTATCCCGTCCCTAGATATTGTAGTTGAATTTAAATATGATTGCCAGATATACTGTCAACACCCATCTCCTTAACAAGACAGTCTAAATAGTGTTTCTTACATAAAACACAATATTGTTAGAAGCTTTGTCTGCGGTTACTATTAGGTATTTTTCTTTGAAGTTTGCCAATATTTCGCCACAATAGGATCATTAAATACTAGGTGTTCTGGTTTTCATGATGTTTTCAAGCGCCTGATACGATTAATAATAAATGATTTAGTTGACCTTATCCAGTCAGAATGTTGTCTCCACATCGTTTTTCTTTCGTCGCCAACATTCTGGCATAGTTCTCGACTGCATTCCTCATAATCTTGAAGTTATAATTCCAGTTGATCTGCTGGGGATCACGAAATGTTTGACCTTGAGAAAAGATATTTCGTAATTTCTAGTTTTCCACGATATCTAGATCAGCGGTTATCACGTGTCCAGCACGGCTATAGTTGAATAGGGAAGAGGAGCATGTGCAATCAGGCAGTTTGGCTTTAAAGTCACCTATCTGAAAATCCCGCAATACACGTTTGTGATTGACAATAGTAGTTGCAATAGTTTAAGGGTAGGAATAAGAGATAAGTGGAACAGATTGGTCTTTGAAGTAAGGAGGAATGTTTGATGTCATTGTTTTGTTGTGCAGAATATTGGAAAGATTAAAGACATCCAATGAACAATTAAAGGGATATGGAGTAAATGTATGGAAAGATTAAGCAAATGGAACAACGCTTTCATTGTAGTTCTTCATATTGAAGTCCCCATTGTCCAAGCTCGACAATGAATTTAAACGACTTGAATTTTAAGAAATGATCGGTTTTAAGGTTTATTTGCAGAAGTTACAGGTTTGAACAGTCTGTGATTGGAGATGTCCATAATGATAGCTGTATATTCATATTCCGGAGAATTCCAGTCAGTTACTGGTGAATCTAAACATACTTTGTAGAACGAATAAAGTTTTGAAAGTGGCAAGGAGTACAATTTTGTACGAATGCGATAAATACCTAGTGTCACCTTCATAAATGGAAGAGGAGTATTTATTGAGATGTCATGAAGACGTGGGGTGGTATAATGCCTGTGTCTATGACTACGTGGTCTTCACTGCTTTCCATTAAAATATTCATCACATTAACAGAACTGCATCACGGGCTTGAAAGGTTTCCTACACTTTTAATATTATCATTGGCAAGGAAAGTCTATGGAGTAAATGTACATGAAACAAAGTCTTAATAAATTCATGGCAAGACCAAGCAATAACACAACACTTTATCTGATGTTTTTGTCTGATAAAAGTATGATACTAAGCCTCTTGATCCTCTGACTCAGTTCGAATCAGTAATTATTGGAGTACTGTATTATTACTGCATTAAAAAATTTGCGCAATATGAAAAAAAAACTTGCTGCAGAAGTGAAGTATGTCCGAGAAAGACCCTGTCATTCCGTGAATAAGATTATAAAAACATAAACATTGCTAAAGGCAGATGAGATTTTTAAGGTTCCAGTGTGTGACCGCTTCATTTTCATCTGAAGGGTCTCTATTGTCTATTCACAATTTTGTGTCATTCTATCAGTTTTTTAATATATTTGATTTTATGGTCTTCCAAACGTTTGGATTTTATCTGCCCTGAAGAGACATAAGTTGTCGAAATGCACATATGCAGAATTTAAATTTACAGTAACTTCGGTATTTAGTTATCTGCTATATCCGCATTTTTGTTTATTTTTTAATATACAATAACCCGAAGATTATATCTGTTTGAAAGCGTCAGTTATTTGTACAAAGAGCAAAGACCTGTAACGACTATGATAGTCCCTTCAAGAGCCTTAAGAACACTTGTCCACTTGTTCTTATCAGTTATCAGTGCTGACGTAAGACTGTCATTTTGATTCCTAAAATCGGATAAGATGATCCTATTTATGATTTTGATACCTATTATTTGTAAGTAGATTTTGTATTCATGTCTCGGATTTCGACTTAATCATTACCACGTACCTTAATTGCCATAGAAATAAAGGTTATTTTATTGGAGAAACGCGACTGACTAACTCACAAACTGAACAAGCACTGGTTGGATTATTAGACGAAATTAAATACCGATTAACACGATAGAAAGTTGTTTAGTGTAGTTCACAAATTATGTTTTTGTATTTGACGTTAGAACATTGCAAAGTGCTTTCGACCAATGAAATGCAAGAATTTTATGTCTCTTATTTCTGTAGAAAGGTACTATACCATGTTCTTACAGGCGGGGAAGTAGTTCACAAAAATTGTCTCCCCTGTAAATTTGTTTACCTGCCATCTCATCAAATAAACAAGATGTGTGATGACAAAGCCACGGTGAAAAAAATCCAGTTTCTAATATTTGCGGTCTTTTTTTTACATTTCAAAGACTATGTATCTTATGCTGCAACAATCGCTGTATGGTACAGATATTTTAGAAATATACAAAAGTCGTTGATTAATTAACAAAACATTGTTTTAAAACCAACTCTATCCAGTCTGAAATCCGGTGGTATTTAAACAATAGAATATGAACTCTCGTTTAGAAAAGATAAAAAATGTCGATTGCAGTGTGTATGTCGTTGTTAAGACCTGATAAAAGTAACTTATAACATGAAACTTTATACTTAGTTTTGTTCATGTGACGTATCTTGATATTGACAAATGATATTTTTTAATTTTTTTTTATATTTCTCGCATATTTTTTAATGAAAAATGAGATTTCCCGGAATATACATGGTACCAAAGAGTTTTGGATCTAGGAATTTCTTTATAACAAAAATTTCCAGGAAAAAATCTACTTAGCAATTAAAGATATATCGATTCATTTGCAAATTTTGGACTGGGTACACGCAGTGGTTTTGACGAAATAAAGTATACAAAACGACCATTTCTTCCTCGCAACCGTCAGGTTACATAAACAATATCGATTTTTACACACTAAGCACGTGGGGTCTTTGAATGGGCTTTAACTGAAGACACGCCCTTTTCCTTGATTGAACCAATGAAATCTTTTGTTGATGATTACGCTTCGAAATAGTGGGTATAAAAGGAAAATGGCGCTGTTTCGAGACGATATAATTTTGCCTAGTAACATAGAATGAGTTTTGAATCTCGACGTTTGTTATGAAAGATTCATCTCCAAATTGGCCTATTAATAAAGTATGTTAAAAAATCTATTTGTACATATAATCTTGTCTGGGTACATGCATTTTAACGCCCTATAGCAATTGATTTTGACCAGTCTGTCCATGAATATTTTCATCACGACAGTGAATTATGAAAGGAATTCCCATATAACCTCTTCTTGGAGGCAAGTTTAATCACTTTTTTACTACGAAGTAAAGATATGGGAATTGAATGACGTTTTTACTAAATATTGTATTTGTATATTTCTTTTGAAATCTTGACATTTTGTTGATTGTTTATTTTCGTCGCCATGCTGTTAATTTGTTCCAAAATCGTTATGAACACAGAAGAGCTTTTCTAGAAGGGAGATAATTTTATACCACTAGATTTCCCGCTGTATCTGATGGTCAAAACTGTATGATAATAAAGAAAGACATCTAGTCACCCTCAAAGGGCATGGGCAGAAACAAAATTAAGGAGTATTATTACATCGTATAAACCATATGAAATTAATTTCTGCATATGGCCTTTTTCAGGATCCACTTTTTCCAAGTTAATAAGTAGGGAGAAAAGGACTTTTCATTATATTTTAGCTCGCGAGTGATTTGTACTCACTGTGAAATAAATATATGGGGCAATCAAAGGGGCATGTATTACTTTAAGTATTTTCACTTAATTAAATTTCAAGATTTCGGACACGTGTTAATTAGTATTTTAGGTGTAATATAAGAGTGATTACTATTTGGTATTCTTTTAGAGAGATTTGTTGACAGTTTCCTATTTATACAAAGTTGATTCCTTAAAGAAACCTCGAACTTATCTGTGAAGAAGGGGATTATGGTATTCTTACATATACTTATCATATTAAGTACTGTTTCTAAACAATGCGGTTTGAATTGGTAACAACAGTTCACAATGACTGAATTTATAACGGGTGTTCATCTAGACTTGTGATTTTTCATGACACAGGCCAATCAAATTATATGTAATAAAATCAATTGGAATTCAGTTTGTTTATTCTTCCATAATAGACTATTTACTGTAAGAATAACCAAATGAAGCTCGTCACGGCTTCGGTCGATGCGTACCTCATGTAAATTTCGGCCGATGCATACCTCATGTAAATTTCGGCCGATGCGTACCTCATGTAAATTTCAGAATCGCTTACAATGTAGGCGAAACCAGATGTAACAACATTAGGCCACCATGCATGGTAGATGAGCTAATTATTTTCGGAAATTACCTACCTGTTAACCATTACTTGTATTTTGACCTGTGCTAGACCAACTAATCTGACCTTTGAACTGAAAAGACCTTTTTCATATCTGCATAAAGTTCTATGATAACCTTAGTTTAAGCAAGTTGCATTGGTTCACTTTGACCTGAGTGTCAATGCAGAATCACGTGTGCAGAATTTTTGTTCGGTTATAATATGTTGTCGCGTCACAATCTCTTAATACTTTAGACTGAATTAAAGTACACAAACCCCCCCTAAGATGTGTCAATTAAATGAGAGAATTCGGATTTTCTTCGGGACTCTGTACTAAAATATTGCCCTTGACATCAGATAATATCACAAGATTCAGGTCAAGTGATTTCCTATATTTTATCCAGAATAGAATAAGTACCCTTTATACTGACCACATAATATTGGAAATGTAACAGAAGTGGACAATTAAAACAAAAATCTATAGCTTTGTTTTATTAATGTGGTTTGTTTTGTTTAATTATAATATCTTAAGATTTTAATCAATATTTTTTTAATTTAATTTGACAAGCAGAAACAATTTTTAAAGAAATTTGACATGAAAAATATTTTACATGATATTGAATTATTTGAGCTTCAATATATCACTCCCAAAATGTGAATCATTTATTTTTTTAGTAATTATTTAGTTTTGTTTGTCACTTGCCGGAAAAGGTAATTCTTTGCTTTACTTGTGAAAGTGATTATGTTTATCTGAACATTGAAGCGTTGAGAGATAGCCAGCATAAATATATGTTACCGCATTTTGACAAACATATTATACGCAAACCTGAGCAAATACTAACCGAGGAAATATGAAATGTACTGAAAAATATAATTAGCACAGATTAAATTACAACAAAACATCACTGTATTATTTCAAACATATTTTAGATCATTAACTATAAATGTTTGCTAAAACCTCTCTACACAAACATCCTACAAAAAAGATCACGAATTGTCACTCTGTATCCAAAATAAAACATGAACAAATTCTGGAACTGATCAATCTATTTTGATATACCTTGGATTGGATATTTATGTCACGAGCCTCTTATTACATCTCCAGAGCACCTCATATTACTTATGACAATATACAATCCTTTAAATTAGCATCGAACCTTATGTTTTTGCGGATAATTAATAATTGATATGAAAAATCTTGGATATTATGGCTATGAAATATGGGATATTACAATGGTCATTTGGATATTTTCAATTTTATAGGGATATATTTTAGTGCAAACTTACTGTGATATTGAAATTGAGACCATTACCCTAAATAAGCCTCATTTTTCAAGAAATTTGACATGAACACATTTCATATGGTATTGATTAATTTAAGCTTCAATAAAGCACTGAAAAACGTGAATTTTTCATTTTTAATAATTATATTGTTTCATTCATTGTCTCTTGTTGAAAAAAAAAGTTCTTTGGTTTACTTTTCAAGTGATTTCAGGATTTTGTTATCTGATAAATGTTTGTTTATTTTTGACGTATTGGACAGATATGCTATACACAGACAGAATAACAAAAGGAAATGTGCAATTAATTGAGGCATAAAATATAATTTACACATACTAAATAACAAAAACAGCTGTTATGTCACTTCAAATAGAATTTAGATTGTTAACAGCAAATATTTACTCAAAGTCTGAAATGCGGTGGTATCTAAACAATAGAAAATGAACTCTCGTTTAGAAAAGATAAAAATGTCGATTGCAATGTATCACTCGTTGTTAAGACCTGATAAAAGTTACTTATAACATGAAATTTCATTCTCTGTTATGTTCATGTGACGTATCTTGATATTAACAAATGAAATTTTTAAAAAAAATTGATATTTCTTGCATATTTGTTTATGAAAAATGAGATTTCCCGTAATATATATGGTTCCAAATAGTTTTGGATCTAGGTATTTCTTTATAACGAAAATTTTCAAAAAATATACTTTGCGATTAAATATTTATCGTTTCAATTGCAAATTTTGGACTGGGTACACGCAGTGGTTTCAACGAAATCAAGTTTATAAAACGACCATTTCTACCTCGCAACATATAAACAAAATCGATTTTTACTCACTAAGCACGTGGGGTCTTTGAATGGGCTTAAACTCTTTCTTTGATTGGACCAATGAAATCTTGTGTTGATGATTATCATTTGAGATCGTGGGTATTAAAGGAAAATGGCGCTGTTTCGAGACGATATGATTTTGCCTGGAAACATAGAATGCATTTTGGATCTCAACGTTTCTTATGCAAGAATCGTCACTAAATTGACATATAAATAAAGTATATTAAAAAAATCTATCTGTACATATAATCTTTTTGGGGTACATGCATTTTAACGCCCGATAGCAATTGATTTTGACTAGTCTGTCGATTGAATATTTTCATCACGACAGTGAATTATGTAGGGAATTCGCATATAACATCTTCTTGGAGGCAAGTTTAATCACTTTTTAACTAGAAAGTAAAGATGTGAGAATATAATGACGTTTTCACTAAACATTGTATTTGTTTATTTCTTTTGAAATCTTGACATTTTGTCGATTGTTTATTTTCGTCGCTATATGCTCTTAGATTTGTTCCGAAAACTAAATGAACACAAAAGATTTTTTCTAGAAGGGAGATAATTTTATACCACTAGATTTCCCGCTGCTCAAACATGTTCTAAACACGGAACCCTACAAAAAAAAGATAATAATTGTCACTAAAACATGGAACTGGTCGATCTATTTTTAAAAAGCCTTCATTGTTAATTTTGAACAACAAGACAGGCGTTTTATTTATTTATTTATTTGTTTTTATTTGTTTTTTTAAACATATAACAAAACTCTTATTGCACTATAATGCTGTTGACAGACATTAATAGGGTACATACATTTCTTATTTAGAGTAAATCTGTTTTTTTTCAGAAAGTAATCAGTCTTTGATGTTTAACAATTGAACACAAAGTATATCTTTTTCAAAAAGATGTGCTTTGTTTTACCATGTACTTGTAGAGACTTTATCCCACGTCCCTCCATTGAATTTTTATATGATAAGCATTTTAACGGTGCAGAATAAGCTTACCTCTCAGAGGCACCTGATTTCTCTCTGTCGAGAATTCACAATCCTTAAGAATTGAGTTTTATGTACTTAACTTTTTGAATTTTTGCGGATGTTTCTTATTACTATTATTCCCCTTTCTCATTTTTGCCATATCTCTGAACTTTTTTATTGTCTTTTGTTCGTTCGGTTTTCTTCTACCGTTGTTCTAAAAATCAATGTCCTCCTGCTCATACTACTTTTATTTGGTAGACAAACAATATCATGTTCGATTTTCTTAGAACGACTGAACCTATTTATTTGACTCCAGATAATAATAATTGACATATTTAAAATATAACAAAAGTGATTCCTGTTCTTAGCACTCTTTGACACAGACCTTATTGATGCTTATTACAATCATCCCACATTCTTCAGTATATAAAGATAGGTATTAATCTATCACACGGACTTGACATTGTCCTTGAACAAAGACAACAATCACTTATGTTTCAAAGAATATTGAATATGTATGGTTGTATACGGTACATGACAACAAGTTAACATTCTTGGAAAACCCTGCATGTAATTCTTAGTGCAATTCAAGTTGAGGGTGATGTGACCGGAAGCAAGGCGTTTCTTTTTTTTTTTTTTTTTTAAATTCAAAATACAAAAATACCCATGTTTCATAATAAATGGTAAATTTAATCATGCTGTAGGCGTGTTTCAAGGACTAGCATTTGAATCAAATAATAAGGAAAGCCATGATCCTAAAACATTCAAAAAAGAAGTACTCATTACTACAAATATCGAACAAGGAGACCAAATCTAGTACTAAGGACAGAGTGCCATACACGGAGTGAAGCCGTAGTATTTTTTAGGGGTTAGAATTTTGATAAAACAGTAAATTTCAAAACTAGGAAATATGCTCAAAGCATCGAAATGATCCAATGTTTGCTTCCAGTTAGTACTTTTATAAGACCATGTAATTTTTTTCCGCAACAAAGTGGGGTTGCTTAAAGTTTTGTTGTTGTCCATCATTGCAGAAAAACAAAAGTTTCTGGGTATGTTTTCAGAGACCACTCATGATATTCGGTATTTGAGTTTTATCTTGATCAGTCACATACTTCAAATTCATGATTTTTTTTTGTAGGAGTAAATGCTCTTTGTCTTTTGAGGTAGTTCGATCCTAATTAAAATATCGGACTTTTTTTTTTTTATTTTAAGATATTTTGTAGGTGTTAACTCGTATGTTCTAAAAATTGAATAAAAATGATATCTCATCGATCATTTTTTCGTGATATCAGGCTTTGAAAATCAGCCACATTCAGTATTTTTCAGCAATATTTACAAAGTATATATAGGGAACTGTGAGTACTTGCTTATTATGTAGCTTTCTTATGAAATAAAAATCAAATATTTTTATTTATTTATTTTCAAAGATATACACTTCAGCTATATGATCTATATGTCACCGTCTGATTGAGAGATATATTTTATATAGTTAACGAAATGGAAAATATATACGGTAAAGGGAGCTAGTTCGCGGGAAAGTGTACGTCAATTTATTATGACGTCACAATGAAAACGCCAAAAAGGCCAATATTAAGTCAATTCCGCACCCTACTCGTGTTTCGCAAATGCAAAAATCGGATGCGCCGTGTGTTAGTATCGATATACCTTAACACTTTTTCAGATATCTAAATTTTCGTAGGAGTAATTACCCTTTGGGCTTTAAAAAGTTTTCCAGACATCTTTTGAAGAGTCAATGAGATATTAACTTGCTATTTAGTTGTGTGTTTCAGATCACGTAATATGAGGAAGGTGCTACCTTAAAAAAGAGCGAAGAAATTATACTTATGCCCACAAACACTTGTTTAAAAAAATGGCATGTCCCTCTAAGGGAAGGACTGATCATGACAATTTTATGAAACAAGTGTCTCAAGAACAAGGGATGTAACGGCAAACAAATAGGGTCTGTAAGTCTTGTCATGTGACACCGAAAAATCGCGATAAAATTGCAATTTGAAACAACGGCAGTAGAATACCGAAGGAACAAGGAAGCGAAGATTACGAAAGCGAAAACGTTTCCCGCCAAAATATGACGTTGCAGGATTATGATTTCCAATTTTTTTGTTTGAAACGTCATATGTTTTTGTTACAAATGTAACTTCCGGGTACACAGTATGTGCCCGGAAGTTTCAAAATTGAACAAGACTTACAGACTCTATACCGAAGTTAAAAACAAAAACACGGCAAAGCAGAGACAATGACAAAAGTAAACAAGAATTCCACAAGACTAAAGCATTAATCCTTCACAAGACACAAAACTCAGTTGAAGTAGCACCAGCTGTTCCGGGGAAGCATGATGTACTCCAAAAAGACCATGAAGCAAGACACGTCTAGTAGAGTCCTTCTTTGTTTTTAATGGGGGGGGGGTGTTACAGAAGTTAATTTTGAAAGGGAGATAATACTTTTTGATTGCATTGGTGAATGCTAAAACCCACACTTGTTAGAACACGCACACATAAAAAACAGTCATAATGCTTAAAGTCGGTTGCGGATTTAGACTGGACCTAAATGGGGTATAAGATAAAGGGGGTTGAACTTTTTAGCCAGTGGGAAACTTTATCATGGTGAAAAAGTGCACGAGAAATCCATCGTGAAGCAGGAAATCTCAGGACTCTTTAAAATTAATTGTAAAATATTTTCCCACCCATGAATGGGAAATTGGAGAAAAATCGACGGGGTTTTGGGAAAATTAACCCCATAGAGAACCACTTTGAAGGGGGCGTGATGGGCGTGCGCCCCTAAAAAAATAAATCTTTAGATAATGTCATGATTATGGCCAAAGTTTTTCTGCGTTTGCCGATTTCTTTTTTCAAACTTCAAATAATGATAAAAGGATATGAACTAAATGTACACGAGATAAAGTCTCTAAAAATAAATGGTAGAACCAAGCAAAAAACAACGCTTTTATAGTTGTTCCTCATCTTGAAGTCACCATGAGGCCTTCAACAATGAGCTCAAACCTCGGATTTGCTTCTGATGGTGTTACTTGACTCCGAGTCGGAGGTGGTGTCATTGGACAGCTGCACCTGCATATCCACTCTTCAGAAAAATTAGGATTCCAATGGTGTTTAAGGCAATTTTTGTCAATGTTTCTTCCCTCGAACTTAATAAACTTTTTCTTAAATCCAGAAAGAGTTTACAATAGCTACATTTCGAGTTAGTGAACCTCTCGTGAATGAAGTCGCAAAAGTTGAAGGGCGATGAAAAATTTTCCTCATGCAAACTTCCGGTTTCTATCAAAATGGAAGCGGATGGAAAATCTCTCCGTCAAATGTAAAAAGGTTCCTCATGGAGAGGGGGATTACTTGTTCCTTTTAAAGGAAGGGGCACGATGATGGTTCTGTATCCTTTTCTCTCCCCCTGAAATTATTGTAGGCAAAAAGCTCTGGGCATGGATGTTCGTTTTGGTCTACCGTCCACGTAATGTACAGAACAAAGTCGGTGTTTTGGCAAGGGTTCGTAATTCTCCCTTCTCAACAACTTTACCTTTTTTCCGAATTTTCAAGTGTTTTTGTACTGTTGAAAATGGGTAGAATTCAACATTCTTCATATATTGATAGCGTTTTCTTTTCCGATTGTCTGAAACACATCCCTCAGCAGCATACCAGTACCATTTCGTTTTGTCTGTTGACACGGACGCGTCCATGATAAAAACCGACCGGATGTGGTCATAAGGAAAATTTTTGCAGAATCACGTTACCGAGAAGTAAGAAGTATCCGGAATATTGCCGGAATAACTCTAACTCGAAAGTTTGCTATTCCTGGAACCTCCCTGGAACCACCAATGTACTAGTAGAGCATGAAATAAAAAGACTCAAGAACTTTGGAAACATGTATAGGTTAGATCATGCAAGTTATAACCAATAATTAAGTGTAATGATTAGAACGAGGAGCCTAGACCAAAATGTAAAACTAGATTACATTCTATTTATTATGTATTTGATAATAAATGAATTTGATTTACTGTAAATTGTATGTTGTTGCAACGCATTGCGTAATGAAAACAAATATTTCAGTTTTACAAAAGTGCCTAGGTCAGATTTTCTTAATGGTCCGAGAAATTTAAGCTACAAAAATGTAAGATAGACCTAACTTCATGTCAGAGGCAGAAAAAGAAAGATAAAAGAGAAATAATTGCAGAAACAAAATATATTTTGGGTTGTTTGCCTGTAGGATGCTCGCTTGTACTTTTCAGTACTGTGCAGAACACTTTTATGTTTGATAATTCAGAAATATGTCAAATTCTGTTAATGGCATATTTTATCTGTCATTAATATATTTAACAAATAAATGAAAAACACAATCAGGGTTTTCAGATTGCTAAATGCTCAGTCCACTTTGTATGAATCAAAATAATTATTCACTTTTACTGTATTATTCCTCTTCCCATTCCAAAAATAGTTTTCTCAACTCCAGGCATAATCGATCTCATTAGAGGCTGGTCAAAATAGTAATCTTTCTCACTTGTCACGCAGAGACTTGCTCCTGGCCTAGAAAAAATGTTTACTATCAAATATGAATCTCGGAGAATCTCCAAGATTCATATTTCATAGTAAACAATATTGTTTTTCGTTTTTCTAGGCCGGGAGCAAGTCCCTGTGCTTATCAATAACAGTTTGCGCATTTCTCAACGTACGTTTACAAATATGAACAGTTTGGTTTAATTGTCGCAAAGCCTCCTGTTTTAACCGAGCTTGAGTTTACTAACACTCATAGATGAGTTCAACTCCGTATTGGAAGAAGAAGAAGAAAATCGGTTATTGACAAGTGGGGAAGATAATCAATGCCAAGGCTAATACATTTCCCTGAACCAAGAAACATAACATGAGAGTAGCTATACTTTTGTGATTTAGTTTA
>MJUU01032004.1:80037-97093 GCA_002080025.1 Modiolus philippinarum | reverse complement strand
TTAACACACTAGTGCTTAGAGTTTGTGTGGAGTAATTTCACATTCCGTGTACCCAATGTCATGATTTATTAATGAATGCAACATCACAAAAAATGAAAAATTCTCAAAACCTTCCTCCTTCCGTACCGGCATCAACAAACTGGTTTCCTTACTGGTTCCTAAGCACTGTTTATGTATCTTCGTAGGGGGGGGTTTACAAAAAAAATAATCAAGAATAATACTTCAATGAGTGTTAGTTGTATATTTTTATTTGATTTTTATAGAATTTTTTAAAACGTTGTTTCCGTTTTTTGTTGAATCAAAATATTATTACGATCAGTTGAGATTTTATTTGATCATGTGGCAATTACTCTCAACCAAAAACGGTTTTAAATAATTATTTAGATATGATGATATTTTAAAAAAAAGATGCATTGGTTAATTTCCTAATATAGTAATAGGTGTTTAAGATTTGATATTCACCTAAAACTATCATATTTTCTAAATTCACGTTAACGTTTTAGTTTGAGAGTTCCACAAATTTTTCTCATTTCCGGTATCGAAAATTTGAAGGGACCAACCTTCCTATCAATTTCGCCTAGAATCAATAATTTATGCAATTTTAGCCCTTTAAAAAAATTGTGAAAATAACATTTTTTCTCGACTGTTTTTTGAAAAACCCGTTTGAGATATTGATTCGATATCAATATTTGCCATGCGGGTACATTCTTGTTGTTTTGACACATATTTTTACTTCTGGATTGACCAGAGATGGAATGACAAAACTATTGTTATTTGCGATGGTTTTGTTGATGATTGTGCGTATTTCAGTGTTTGCTTCACGATTTTGGCCTAATTAATTTCCATTTTAAATGAAAAGCACGATTTCCGTCGTTTGAAATAAAATGAAACGTTTTGCTTAATTCAACTTTCACTAAAAATTTCAAGACAAAAACGACATACAGTATGGTGGGAAGGAAATAGATAGATGAAGAATAAGGTTACAACAGATAAGATACCTGAGATACACCGTTCGTCATGTACAATGTTACAACTCTAGATTTCCTACGCGGTTACTGAAAGCCATATTTTTTTAGCCTAGGTGGCCGAGTGATCAAGAGCGCTGGCAAAGTGCAGACAATGTTAGCAGAGATTACAATAAAGGGTTAAAATCTAGTCGTAGATGTTGCTGGATTTTCCTATGCTAACAGACATAAAAAGATGATTTTCACCACTGTGGGCATTCGAAATTATAAATTCTACCTTTGCAGCTCATCTCATCACTATATTATAAATCTGAACGACTATTCATAAACTAAGACAGACAAAACTAAAAGCATGGTAATTTCATATCGTTTACTCTTATTCCAAAATCATTTCAGCGTGTGCAAAATATAAGTTAGTGAGTATTATACTGGCTGACGATTAAGAAGAGACATATAAGAATACCTTTAAAAATCTATAATTTTATATGCAAATCAAAAATGTCGATTACCTATTACTGTGTAGTATAAATCGCGGTAGTGTCGATACATCATATACTAAAGTGGATTGAAAGCATGTTTTTGGATTTGATCGTCAGGTTCTTGGTTTCAAATCAAATTTCAATTGGTTTCTTGGTGTGCTGATTTAATGTACTAGTATTCTTCTTTACAGCTGCACAAGATGACGTGAGAAATTGCCCTTCAAATTTGGTACGAAATACAGCTTTGCGCGCGCATAGTGGAAGATGCTACGAATTTGTCATACATCATCATAAAGACTGGAACCATGCACGTGACGACTGTTCTTCAAAGGGAGGCAACCTAGTTGTCATCCGTAGTACAGCTGACAATACATTTCTCATGGATTCATTAAGATCTCTAAATTTTCATGGAATCGGAGCTTGGATTGGTTTATCCGACCAAAGAACTGAGGGAACGTTTGAGTGGGTAACTGGTGAGTATTGTAAAAGAAGAAGTGAAAACCAAAAACGGAGTGTTCTTTCGTCAAAAAAGAAATTGCTTGACATAGTGGACAGAGCAGTGTAAAATGACCTAATGGGTCAAAATCTATGTTGAATACTAGTAGTAAGGACGAGAAAAAATATACTTTATCAATTAAGAACTGACATTTACAAAATGGACAGGATTATCCGAAAATCTAGAAGAGGTTTATCACGTCAGTGTTGATCAAAACTAGGAAGATTGTACTGAAAAATCATTTTCATTAAAGATATGAATCATGACTGTACTTCATGATTATCCAAATCACTATTGCTTGAGTATTTTTTTAGCAAATTTAATCTTGAATGCTAGCGAGGAAAAATATACAGGCGCGAATCCAGCGAATTAGAAAATGAAAGGAAATTTCGCGAGGCGCGAAAATGTTTAGGTTATTTCTTAATAAAACATCAGGATATTCATTAAAAAATACATGATTGTCCAGAAAAAAGGGGGGTTCCAACCCCTGAACCCCCCTCCCCTCTGGATCCACCAATGATATACAAAATATATGGAACGAATCGACAATTTGCCAGTTTTATAATCGACCAAACTGCTTGTCTTCCACGTTTTACAGGCGTGTTTCCAGTGGAATTTGAAAAGGGGGGGGGTTCTAATATAGAATGGGAAGGAAATTTCGGCGAGCGAGGTATTTCGTCGTAAAACATCAGGATATTCATGATTGTTCGAAAAAGGGGGTTTCAAGGTTTTATATCATTGATTTTGATCTGGAAAACATATTGCATGTAATTATTGAAATACTAACACTGAAAAAAAATTACCTTTGTATTTTAATAATTAATATTATTAATTTGATATCGTTTTAGAAATTTAATTGGCGGAGAAGTGGTCACATGACTCCCTGTATAAAGTGATATTGCATGGCTATATCGCACGTTACTAAATATAGACCAAAATAATCTTTCATATCAGTAACTAACATAGAAGTATTCTATAGTCAGATGAAATGAAATTTTACTTAAAGAAAGTAAAATCTTTTTCTTTTGTGTGAAATTTATAGGATTTAAAGATCAAACTCAATTATATATCCTTAAAGGTTTATACAACTGTATATGCATTTGTGAAATATAGGCTTTCTTTATTTTAAGTCTTTTTGGTTCTTTCTTGTAAATTAATAATATAACAATTACAGCATGTGTTAGAGGTCGATATTATGTTATATCGACCTAGAAAAGCATATCGACCTCGGATTTCATCCTCGGTCGATATGCATTTCTCAGGTCGATATAACATCATATCGACCTCATACACATGCTATAATTGTATAATATTGATCCCATTGCCATTCTATCTGTGTATAAGTGTTACTGCAATACCAATATAAAGATTGAATAATCATTTTTTCAACAAAAACGTTGGTTATGGTTACATTCTAATGTTCAGAATATATGTATAGTTGATTTGATTTGCATTATTTTGAATCAAATTGGTTTATTTTAAGGTGAGCCAGTTGACTATGCTAATTGGGGAACTGGTCAGCAAAAAGGTCTCCTGCATAACCAAGAAGACTGTGCAATGATGAAATATTCGGACTCTGGCCATTGGCACGACTATCCATGTACGGGTTTTCTGCTCATTCAGGAGAACTATCCATGGATTTGCGAGTATAGTAAGTTTATTTGTATCTGATAGTTGTTAAACGAACAAGTTAAAATTCTAGTTGAACTGCAATAAATGGTAAAAATATGTACACATATTATGTCAAAAAATATTTGTGTCAGCCATATTTGTTTGTATTCCACGGTCTTTGAAGACAGCAATGCCGAAGATTTAGGACAATCACCACCTCTCTCTTTTATTATATTATGTTTTTTTATGTTTGACAAATTATGTGTACGTATTTTACCTCTTATCGAAGCTCGACAATAATTTTAACTTGTTCGTTTGTTCGTTGATGCCTCTGCTGTTGGACTGTTAGTCCCCGAGGGTTTTCACCAAATCAATAGTCAGTAATTCTGTGCTGACCCGAAAACAGATTGTATTGAAATTTGCAATATCTAAATTTTGCAAATTTGCATAAAACTAAGGAGTATCTCCCTCGTGCATAGCTCTGTCCTTAGCTGAATTTTTATCCTTTTGGTAATTTGCTTTCTATCAGCTTTAACATGTTTAAAGTTAATGGACTTCCAAATGTTTTGGTTTGATCTGCACTGATGAGACATAAATTGTCGAAATGAGCATATGCAGAATATAAATTAACAGTAACTTCGGTATTTTGTTATTTATTTATGCCTATACGAACTGCTTCACAGCACTCTCCAATTTTTAAGATTGTTAGTATGTTTTATATGTTCTGTAATTTCAGTAATCAAGTGCGACACTTAAAATGAAGGGCTTCTTATTATCCTTAAAAACCACTTGAGTTTTGATTGTCCCTTTTATCTCATGTTCACGTTTTCATGGAATATGTATGTAATGTGAAAAAGAAGCCAACATGTATATCCCGTTTCAAAAGATTTGTTCATAGCTGAGTTTATTGCCATTTGTGTTCGAGCAATACTTATGAAAGAGTCGTTAAATTTTTTGTACACATAGTTGAAACGGAAATATTTCTGGTTATACAGTTATCTTAATACTAAAATACCGATGTTAACAAAGGTTGTCATTACGACTATTAATTAACCAATCACATCATGTAAAGTTTTCGTTTTTTTGTTTGCTTTGAATGATAGAAGTATAAGTTCAGTCATTGTTGATTTGGAAAAAGTTGAATCCTGTATACCATGATTTAACATTTGTCTTTTATCTCATTTAAGGAGGTAGACCTAGGTTAAGGGACATAACTCTTAAAAATCACGTGTGGGTTTGTTTATATCATTTTCATAAATATATTCTAAGCTTTTAAGTAACATGGATGATGTTTAATCTTTTTCACAAAAAATGCTTATCAAATGCCTTACTGTTTTAAAAAGTTATCTCCCTTAACCTACTACCTTAAGGTATAAGGTATTTTGTTTCCGCAAAACTGTATTGGAACTATGAAACCTCATTTTGTACATAAGTCGTATTACAGTACATAGTCCGAGTAATTATTGCAATAATGTATTTAATTTTTGTGTTTTGTTACAAAGAACAGGTATCCTTGTATGCAACAACTCATGCTGCTCTAACACCGGTTCCCACTACGCATGTGCAACAAACACAGAATCCTACTACAATGGTAACACCGGTTCCAACTACACAAGCACAAAAAGAAACACCAGATCCTGTCACACAGGTCAACACAGTCATCATAGGATAATAAAAATGGAGAAATATATTTTGCAATGTGCATTTCTTTACTTTTGTTTTTGAAGATGAGCTTAAGGTCAGATAATTTGTAAAATTAAGAAGTTTCTCCCTGGTGCAAATCTCTCCTTAACTGAAAAATACAGAAGGAACAAAGAACAAGGTTTACATAAATCAAAGTCCGGAGACAAGGCAAAAGCAAGAACATCAGAAGACGGAAGTCCAAATACGCCACCACAAAATACAAACACTACAAATACAACAATAAAAACTAAAGCACTAACAGTAAGAACTCTCAAAAAGAGTGACATCAGGTGCTCCGGAAGGGTAATCACATTCTGCTCTGTTTACAGACTGTTTTAGGTAATACTTTCAGGCCCTTTTGCTCATTTCCCTTTCTTTCACCTCATGTTATTTGCAGAACTGCAATTTACTGATATTTCGGTTTTTGTTATTCTTTTCTTGTCATGTTACGAACACAAGACAAACATCTGAACATTGTCTGATAGCTTGAATGAATAAGATTCATTTGAATTTTGTTTATATCTCTTCAGTTAAGATATCCGTTAGCCTGTTACACAAGAAAATGGTGTAATGAAATTCTTATTTTGAATATTTGTGTTTTAACTGCAATGTTGGTTTAGACAACGAAATACCAGAGTTACCACGAATTTAGTTTCTGTATATAAACTGTAAATTTGCCAGTACATGGAGAATTTGTTTACAAGAAACATCAGTTTCTTAAGTAGTATTCTGTAACTTTTGTGGGATTCTTGCTCACGGAACGTGGAAAATTTGTATTAGAACCTTTGCAGCCTTAACGAGTCCCTGCCCCCTAATCATTAGCTGTTTAACGATTCGGACACAAAACCCTCAGTAATATTTACTGTAGTTATTGTAAAATAAGTGTGAATAGGAATAGTGCTAGTCTGTAAGGACTAAAGTTGAACATCTGTTTTATTTTACGGGCTATAGAAATTTTACACATAAATTTCCGTAAATGATGAATATTTGCAAAAGCACAGCATTGTCTATAATCAATTGCCTGTCATTAAACTTTATTCCTTTTATCTATTTCAAACAGAAAAAAAACGAGCTATTTTTTCAGAGGGTGATAAAACAATACCCATACAAGAATCAATGACGAAATATCGAAGTAAGTGTGAATTTAGTTTCACATGACCATTTCGACAACTTATATCCCTTCAGTGCAGATCAAATCAAATCAATTGGAAATCGACAGAGGGTCTAAAAAGTAATTCACTGATAAGATATGGAGTAAATGCACATGAGACAAAGTCTGTACAAATACACGATGAAACAAAGCAAAGGGACAAAGCGTTGATTGTTGTCCTTCATCCAGCCAACATAAGTTAATGACATAACAAAGCCATGCAAGAAGGTGAAAAATCATTACACAGCCCTAAACAAAAATCTTTATCTTGTTGCACCCATATTTTTTTAACTTCCGCAAGCAAAGTTTAGGGGAGGGATATACAGGAATTGCCTAGTCCGACCTGTCTGTATGTCTGTCCGTCCATGTATCTTGTCGGTGAATATAATCCAAACAGGCTTATTTCGTTTTGAAGAAATGTAACACGGATTTAGTATATAACATTGAAATGTGCATGAAGTATAATGATTTCTATTGGAAATTTATAATTCATCCACTTTTCTATTTTTAATGAAAAAAGGCATTCATATCGTGTCAGAGAATGTCCCCCTATTTTAATGAAATGTTATACATTTGTACTTTGCAATCTGAAAATGAACACGAATTAGGGTGTTTATTGTTCATCATTTAGCAGGGTAGATAAGTCACTACTTTTTTATGGAAAAAGTGGTCAGTTTGTGCCCTCCTAAATATCTCGTAGAATGTTGTACATGTAAAATGTACATTAATTTGGTTTTGTATAACCGTAATATGTGCATTAACCAATATAGTTGCTGTTTGAACTCGTATATAGAAATATTCTGTTACTTTTTGAGTGCTCTAGTTCTTAATGTCGTCTTTTTATTTCCGTGCTTTGTGGCTGTCTCACGTCCTTGTTTTTTTTTTGTTGTTTTTCTTTGTTGCCATTTTTTTCATTTCTTCGGACTATGATGTTTGTGATAATCACTTACTTTGTTCCTCCAGTATTCTACCGCTGTTGTTATGAAAAAGACCTCTTCCTAAATGGCTATTTGCGTTTCTATGAAATGTTACATCGTTATAGTATATAACCTAAATATGTGCAGAAAATAGACTCGGTGCTTTGTTATTTATGCCGAAACAAGTTGTTATTAAACTCACCTATGTGTGGGTTTGCCTTATCTTAATGTCTCATGACAACTTCAAGATAGAGAAAACCTACTGTATATATTTCCATTTCAACTGCAAATCATAAAAGGCATGTTTTACTACATCCTTAATACAGTTTCTATCTGTTTTTCCCAATTACCGTTTTATTTCAAATCACAAAACAAGAGTTTGTAATTTGTCATTAAATATATTTGATATTACTGATGATTCGTATTTTATTTGGTTTTATGCATTTTAAACATTTTTTTGAAATTTTGGATTTACTTCGTTTGGGTTCTAGTTCAGCTGAATAGAAAGTAAGTTCCGAAATGGACATACAGCTTCTTTTACTCCATATCCTTTCGTAAAACATGTGGCAATTTCGATTATTCATATCTCTCAATCTCCTCCTCTGATACTGCCGTCCCTACTCAAATTTAGCCTGAATCATTACCAGAGTATGCAATTTCAAAATTTTGTTCGATTTGTCCAAAGACCAAATTTTACATGAAAAATACTCTGTAACATTATGGTAATCTAATAGATAAATGAGTTTCAGGTTGTTTTGAATCTGTTTTTGTCTTTTGTCCTTTGGATTTAGGCTTTTAACAAATCTGTTGGGTAATTTTGTTATGACTCTCATGTACTAGGTGGCCCACTGCTGGTGGACTGTTAGTCCCCGAGGCTATTCACCAACCAAGTAGCCAGTACTTTTGTGCTGACCCGAAAACCGATTTTATATGAAAACTTGCAATATCTAAAGTTAACAAAATTTTGTTCAAAACTGAGGAGTATTTCCCTCTTTCAAAGCTTTGTCCGTAGCTGATTTAGGCTTTTATATTTAGATCTTATTGGTAATTTGTTCTATATCAGCCTTTACATGGATTTCCAAATATTTTGATTTGATCTACAGAATCCAAATAAACAGCAACTTCGGTATTTTGTTATTATTTACTACCAATCATACGTGACACGTCGCTTAAAAAAACATTATCATCTATTGAAGCAATTACATGGTGCATTTTTATGACTGTTGTGAAATTCATTGTCTGATTCAGTAAAGTACAGATTGTCAGAAGTAAGAGATCGTGTATGGATTTGTTTGGCACTAGTTTGAAAAATTGATCTGTCATTTGTCTGATATGGGTCTAACATTTTGTTCATTGTAAAGTCATCCGCTTTTTTATATCTACTACGTTCCTCAATATGCCTTGAATTTATTACAAATTCATCGGTATCGTAATACTCCTCATCTTCGTATTCATCCGAATATAATTCTGATTCATATTCGTATGTATCAAACTCTTGTTCATCAATTTTTGAATTGTACTTTTTCAATCTGTTATAAGTATTTGCAGCCAAATTTCCATGTCGAATCTTTTTTGCAGAGTTATCTGACCTTTGTGACCGACCTATGTTTGCTTCTACGCTTGGGTCGTCTTCATAATACATATCGCTATCAGTTTCATATTCATCTGATAAATCTGAGTAATAATAGTCCCCGTCGGATTCAGAAAGAGTGTTTTCTGCACGGTTTCTAGTATGTTGTGTTTCTCTATCCAAATCTGATGTAAATGTATTTTTATAACTTCGACTTTGAGTTAAATGTGCGGGTTTAAGTTTTACCTTTTTATACGGCTCATAAATATACGGTACTTGATTTCCTCTCGCTGCTTTTACTGAGCCCTGTCCGTTTCCTTGTTCTTCAATAATTTCATCAGTATACCATTGAGAACTATCGTCATACTCCGAATCACTTTCATAATCATAACTATAATCACTGTCCGAATCTGTTTCTAGTATGACTTTATGTTCTGCTGAGTTTCCTAATATTGTTGGTTGTTTTAAGGAATTAAAGTGCCCTTTTCGATATCTTATGTCTGCCTCGGAATCGAAATGGACTTTTTGGTTGCTCTCATATCCTTTACGATTTTCAGTCGAATAATCATTTGATGGTGAAGTGTCCTGAAATCTGGACTTTCTATCAATATTCGATTGGATATCCTGATAATCATGAATAGCTTTAGGATTACCGTCTGTTGTGTTAGTACAATTATCTTTGGCGTTTTCTGGCTTGTACGTCATGAGTTTTGATACCGATAAAATATGTTTTTTCCTCTCTTTCATATTGTCCTGTCGCAACGACTGCGTCCGGATTCTTTTTAAGCGTGAATGAGGATGCGCTGATCGTGCTTTATTCATCTGGACATGTGATCCTTGTATAGATCTTGTAGGTTGTAAAGATTTTTCCATCAATGTTTGGGAAGTTGTACGGCTTTGAGCTATTATCCTAGGTGCAGCATTTGTGTTAACATTCAATTCAGTATCATCTTGTGCAACTGATTTTCCTTCATCTTGACCAATGGGTAAATTGATAGAGGGAAGTTCTGAATTTTTTGATGATCTTTCTGAATTAGAATAACTAGTTGTTTTATATGCAGTGGTTTCAGTGTTTACAGAAATTTTCTTCTCCGGTTCTTCATTTCGTATTTTTGTATCATCGAGTGTTTTACTAAGTGAATTTTCCTTTATTTTCAAATCTGAAAGATCATGTTGTGGGAACTGTTTTCTCCTTACAAATTGTTTATCAAACACTTTTTGGTAATTCATTTGGTTGTTCTCACTATCCAAATTCTTGGTTCTTCTTCCAAATCCTGTTTTAATGTCTCCAAACAAATTTCTCCTTTTGTTCGTATTTTGTATTGTCCTACCGAAGTCCAGGTCCTTGTGCAGAGGTTGAAGTGTATTCCGTAAATCAGCATTTTTCGCTACAGATACTGCTTGCGATTGCAAAACCATCTCTGTTTTTCTATCGGTTATTCTTGGTTCATGATTCATATATTTTTGTTTCGTTGAACTTTGAAATTGTTCAGTTGGTCTTATTGTTCCCTTTCTGATATCCTTCATGTTATTCTGAGATTTAAACTTATCTACTGTGTTCATTGTATCCATCTCAAGATGAGTTGACAAATGTTTTGACTGGTTCAGTAAACGTTTTCCTTTTCCTGCTTTGTTCCTAATTTTCCTTTCATCTGTTTTAGATATCGGAGTTGTTTCAAAGACTGTGCTAACTAACGGTGTAACTACTTTGTTCTTTGGTGTATGTCTCTTTTTATCTAGACTGGCAACAGACGTCTTTAACTCATGTAATGTGTTGAGCTTTGACTTGTGTTTCATACTATGTCGTCTAAGGTAAGAAGAGTTTTGTGGTCGTTTCTTAAGTTTCTTTGCGACGTTGTTTCTTTTTAATGTATTATAATCAGGGGTGTTCTGTTTGAGTTTCCGCGTATTTAAATTATGTGGAAGTGATTTTGTTGAGTACAACACAGGTTGCTCTGGTATTTTCCGTGTGGAAGGCAATTGATTCAATTTTGCTGGAACAATAATTGGAGGCATCAGTTGATCTCTATTCTTTTTTGAGTTGAATTTTCCGATCGTTCGAGAAATAGCCTTTTTAAGGTTACTTGTACTTTCTCCTTGTTTAATGTTCACAGTTTCTGTGATTTGAGATTTTGTTTTCGGTGTGTCAATACGGCCTTGTATTTTGTCAATGGTTTGAGTTCCCTTCTTTATTTTTGAGTACCATCTTCTATCTACGAATTGCTTTGGTAGATTTCGTTTTCTGTCTCCATTTTGTTCATCATGCTTCTGTTTGTTCGACGAAGATCGACTTTCGCTCTTTATCTTTCCTTTCTTGACAAGAGCCAAATTCCTGACTTGCTTATGTTTGTAAGGTATTTCGCGTTCATTCCGTAATTCAACAATTTTAGAGTAATCTTCTCTCGCTTTGAAATTATTCGTACTTTCTTTCCAGTTTCCTTTGTGAGGTGATTTGTGTTCATTCCGTAGTTCATTAATTTTAGAGTAATCTTCTTTCGGTTTGATTTTGTTTGTACTTTCTTTCAAGTTTTTCTTTTGACTGGCGTCTTGTAGTTGATTAAACACTGATACTTTGGACCTTTCCCTATTTTTGCCTTTGTTTTTTGTTTTAGCATTTGATATACCCCTGGTGTAGACTTGTGAATTTTCAATTCCACGTTCCCTTTTAACATTTTCAGTGGCATTATTTGAGAACTGTTTTCCAGGCAAATGTATTAAACTTTGTTTATTTTGTTCCTGTGTTAAATCTATAATTTTGCCTTTGGTTTTGCTTGTCATATGTCCTGATTGTATTTCCCCTAATCTTTTTCTCCCAGTTTTCTTTGTACGCCTCCCAATTTTTAATTCTTCTTCTGTTGGAAGATCTTGATGATTTTTCTTTAAATCAAAAATTTTTGCAGTAGGCACAAAATTCGAATTCCTTAAACGAGATTTTTCCTGCCTGTGTTTTTCAGATTTTATTTCTTTAAAGGTAAGTGTGTTGTCTTTCTTAGCACTTTCCTTGTTTTTCGTGCTACTATCATGTGAAATACTGATTGTTTTGGAAGTAGTTTTTGAAATGCTGCCAGACACTTTATTATCCGTTCTTGTTTTGTCCATGCTTTTTATTTTCTGTGGTTTATGCTTTATCCTATCGTTAGCCTGCAGGTCATGAAGTCTGAAAGATTTAAATTTTGTATTTGACAACACTCTTTCATTCTCCATTTGTCGAATGTCCGTTGGTTTCTTATGTAGATCCCTAGTGATGCTCTTACTAGCCAATACTGTAGACGCACTATTACCTTCATATTTGCCTTGTGTTAATGACATGGGATTATGTAGACGTATATCATCTTTCCTACCTTTTCCATTTAATTTATTTTGATGCGATCTACTTACTTTGTTTGTAGATTGTTTATATATTGGTCCCATAACATTTTTGTTTTCATTTTCCTGCCTCGTCGTCGTTTCACGGTTTATAAGTTTATTTGATGCATTATCTTTTCCTGGCTGTCCATTTCGAGAAATCATTTTTCTTCTAATATTTGATATAGAAACCAGCTTCTTTTTACGTGAATTAATTCCTATATTGACAAAACCAACTTTCTTTTGATTCTGAATGTCATTTTCTACAGAATTTTCTTGGTACCTATGATTAGAATCAATGTTGACTTTGGATCCTCTTTTACCCTCTAATGATGTGCTTGGTGTGCTATGCTTTTCTGAGATATTGGGTTCCGGTATCACCGATGTATGTTGTAATGGCTGTAATTTCTTTTTCTTTTTATGACGTTTCGATTCTAGAACAATCTGACTGTGATTGATTTTACTTTCAACAAAATTAGTATTTTGTAATGTCACTGAATTAGAAGCTTTCTGATGATGCTGATTAAATAATTCATGACTTCTCTTTTTATTTAAAATTTCCATTTCTGTTTTCAGATTTGAAAATGATTTGGTAAAGGATTGTTTGTTTTTGATTCTACCTTGTTTCCAATCTGATTGGAATTTTGTATAACTTACGTCAATATCTTTTGACTTTTGTGCTTTCTCATCCTCTGACGGAACAATTAATTTATTTTTTGTGTCCAAATTTATGTTCACAGAGTCATCTTTTGTTATGATTGATCCCTTGTCTGTTAGCTCTCTTCTGTCTGCTGCTGATTCATGTATCAAATGTAAATAATTACGCTTTCCATCCTCAATGTGTTTCGATTCCGACTGCATACTGCGATGCCTGTCATTCATAATATTATGGAAACTGTTTTTGGTTTGCTGGATTTTCATTTTAGGTATGCTTTCTTTTTCTGAATTTGTCTGGTTATGACCATCAGAAATATAGAGATGTTTTGTACTGTCTTTCTTTTTGTGTCGTTTGATGTCCATTTGCCTTGTTTTATGTTTTTGCGTTTTCTTTTTTCGATTACCCATATTGTGTTTTTTAGTTCGTTTTTCTTTTCTTATTTCTTGATTATTTACTTTATCCATTAGGTGACTATCGTGTGACTCCGTTGTTGTTCTTGGTATTTTTTCAGGCTCTTTAATACTTACTGACAACGACTTAGACAAAGATTTACTCCTGTGATCATCATTAAGTACAGAGTCTACCTTTGCTTCATTACGAAAATCTTTTTCGTGAACGATTATTTGAGTATTAGTTTCTCTATTCCTATATTTCCTGCGATTTCTTATCGGCATTTCATTACTTCCCACCATTGATGAATATGGTAGTTTTGGTTTGGTTTCTGTGACAAAATTATCTTGTCCATCATTAGGCTTCTTAGATAATGACATTTGTTGCCCTTCATCCTTCAGCATATCTTTTCCAGAGTTCATTAGGAATTCTTTCCATTTATCTGTATAGTTTTCATTTATTAATGTCATTCTTGTGCCCTTTTTCCTTTTTTGTATATTTTTAATTCTTTCAGATTTTTTTCTTACATTTGATGAAATCGACTTACGATTAAATGATTTACGAGATTTGTCACGACTTGAGTTTGATTCACGATTTTCTCTAAGTGTTAAATCAGATTCCTGATTTTTGACATTTGTTATTGCTACCGGTTTGTCACGTTTGAAATATGGCGCTACGTGATTTAAACGAGATGGGGATGATACAGGCTTTACATTACGAGTTGAGTGTGACCCACTATATGTTTGTGGCAGAATTTCTGGAGGTGCAGAGTGCGATCCAAGGTTATTGTCAGGTTTAGAATCTATTTTAGAAATCTGGTCACGGCTTGAGAACGATTTGAAATTAGTTTTAGCTTGGTATGCGCCAAGGTTGTTGACGTTTGTTTTGCCTGACCCAACGCTATTTAAACGTGTTGTCTTTGGACTCAGGTTATTGACATTATTGTTTATGGCATAATTTGAAACACGTGTTTTACGTGTTGTCTTTGTGTGTGTATTATTGTGTATAAAAACAGGAATTTGCCAAATTGCAAAATTATCATTATAATTTGTGATGTTTCTATTTTTTATACTTTTGTTGGTTACATAATGTTTATCTTTCAAGTGTAATCCTAGTAAAGAAGCGAGTCCTGAACTAGCTAGCTCATCCTTTTCTGTAGTAAAACCAGTCTTTGTGTCTACAAATTTATTTTCCTTATTTATCAAGTTACGTTCTAATCTTTTATCATTATTTTCAGTATTTATACTGTTCAACGGTTGTTCAAGGACACGTTTTTCCCTATTGTTATTTTTACCTATCCAAATTTTCTCCAATTCCTTCCTTCTCTTTCCTTTAGTTTTTACTTTCAATGGATGTATTAACTTCATGTTCTTCTTTTCTTCCACATTCATTGCAGGATCTTTTCTTTCATTATTTTTGCTTATCGAAAATTTGTCTATTTGCTTGCCTTTACTATCTCTAGCTTTACTCAACCATGGATGTACTAATTTGTTGTCTTTTCTTTCACTCGTTGGACTAACCGTTGTGTGAAGTAGTCTGTTTACCAAGTGAGTATTCAATCTTTTATCATCAGTACTCATGTGTTTATTGGTCAAATGGTGCTCTGATATATCAGTTTTAATTTTTTTATGCCCACTATTCCAAATATTTTCTTTTACCTCTTTCCCGTTATCTTTAATTCTTCTTATCCAAGGATGTATTATTTTACGGTTTTCATTTTCCTTCATTTTGTGTTTCCAAGGATGTAATAATCTATTTCTTGTATTATTCTTCATTGTACGGTTTTGTTTTGCGTTCGTTATATTGTCATGCCCTGGTGCGATGAATTCAAATTTATGAACAGAATTTTTAGATGAACTTCCTTTAAATCTTCTGTTTTTTAATCTCCCTCTGTGCTTTATTACGTGCGCGGACCAATTTTCCTTCTCTGATTTGAATGCAGTTAAAAAATTGTTTTTGAATAATTCAACGTGATGACCTTGTTGTTGATCTTTTTCAGGTTTTGTATTTACCTGTCCCGGTATAGATTTGAAATTCAAATCAACTGGTACACCCATTATTGTTTCCGCCCTTTTGTTATGCTCGGCACTGGATAATATAACAGGAACTCCAACGTTAAGGCTGTTATACTTCCCGGAATTCTTTGTAATGAAATCAATTTCTGGTACCGGATTTGTCTTAATTTCCGGTATCGGATTAGTCTTTTCAGATTTGTTATTTGATTGATAATGCTTTTCGAATAATTTTTCGACATATCTTCTTAATTTCTCTGCAAATGGCGTTGACGAAAATTCTGACGGGAATCGTGATCGGATTACAAAAGGTACATATAACCGTCCATTGGATTCGACTACAGGAATTTCATTCTGTATTTTGTGAATTTCAATTGAAAAATCTTTTGTTACGTCAATAAAATTTCCAACCGATGTTTTTTGAAAAGCTGCTGAGAAAAAAAAAGAAAAGCTTAAAATTCAAGCAATAAATATGATGTTTTTAGAGTTCAAATCTTTCAATTATTTGAAATGCAAAAGAAGTCATATATTGTTAATGTATGTCGCCCTTATTTGTTTTATTAAGGTGACATGCTTACCCTTCCGGAGCAACTGTTTTTTGAGAGTTCAAACTGTTAGTGCTTTAGTTTTTTGTGTTGTATATATAATGTTCGTGTGTTTTGTTGGGTCTACCGTATTCTGGTGTTCTCACTTTAGCCTGGTCTCTAGACCTTGATTTATGTAATCTAGGGCTTTCTTCCTTCGGTATTCTACTGCCGTTGTTTTATAAATATATTTATTTAAAAAAATTAGTTTATTTTACATAAAGCGACATTTAACATGCTTCACAGATAGGACCCAAACCAATTAGGCAAAGACAAATAAGGGAACTATCACAGTTTTAGGAAAATACCGAAAATAAATAACTATTACCATGGAATATTTCTGTAGTTATTAGAATGATACTTATTAAAATATCCTTACTTTTATTCCAGCTAAACTTTCATCTGAAAAATGTGCAAATTTGTCAGAAAAAACTAAAGAATCGGTATCATACAGAACGTTATTTTTTATAAAATTTCTCTTATTTTATTTTTCTTTTTAAGACTAAAACTGATGGGTTTATTTTCTAAACAAATGACAGAAGTAACAGTTTATGCCAATGAATGCCATTAGAGATAATGGTTTGTTTCAGAGTGGTACTACACAGGAAGTGATTCTTACCTTTTTTTACGAAACAACGACAGTAGAATAACTAAGGAACAAAGGAGCGGTATTTACAAAAATCGAAGTCTAAAGACATGGCAAAAACGAGAACATCGAAAACAATGACGCTACAAGGCACAAAAAAAACACAAAAAACACAACATTCAAAACCAAGGCACTCACAAACAAATTGAGAGTGACATCAAGTGTACCGGAAGGGTACACATGTCCTGCTCTGTTAATAACATCCGTCATTCTGTAAGTGAGTCAATCGAGGAAAAAGTCAAAATCGGTATAGTCAAATCCGGGAACACGTGAATCTACCTGAAAATACCCGCTTTCGTTTGGGATACTGACACTTCTTATCTTTCAATGATGGTATGGGGACGGCCATAGAATTTCTTTTGGGATGAAATTAACAAAGGCTGAACAAATACCTGACTAAATAGTTTTTTTATAAGGATTTTGCTCTGTTCAAAAATCATTGTACAAACTGCATGTTCGACAGTCACGATACACATTGTTCTGACAAAAAACGAAATGCAGTACTGAAATATAGATAAAATCAACCACTTACTTATGTTCCCTCGACAGT
>MJUU01032004.1:33755-61739 GCA_002080025.1 Modiolus philippinarum | reverse complement strand
TTTCAGGTTAAATGGTCGGTCCCTTAGATCTATCTATCATGCTAAAACGGATATCATTTTGTGAATTTCAAACAAAGGAAATGATGTGAAACTTAAGTTTTAGATCTATTGAATTTAGAATTCAAGTCTATTGACATCATAGTTTGCACGCTAAGCTGTTACCTGACTCTCCCAGTACCCATAGTTTTTATACACTACACCTGAGCTTTCCCATGGGTTTTATTGTGTCCGTGATGTTCATCTGTATGTGTCTTCATTTTACTTTTTGTCCTGTACTCATGTGGTGTCCTTGTATCTTGGTGTTTTTGATGCTGCCGTTGTCCATGGATTGTTCGTTGTTTTGACTGACGGTTCGGTTCTCACTTACTTTATTTATGCTTATCTGGTTAAGTAGGTAAGCCTAAAAGAAAATGAAGCACTAGAGTAAATCATCTACTGCAACATTTTTCGACAAATCAGTTTTCTTTTCTTCTTTAAATGATATATACATTTCATTTGAATATAACTGTAGGTAAATATGAAATAATTGAGGCACTTGTACTAATTTAAATGTTTAAGAACTATGTTGGACGCGCAAAATGGAAACTTGTATGATATTATGGTACGAACATTGGTGATGTTGTGGTTATAACTCTGCATTAATGTATGATGATAAACATGGATGTAGCGGTGTCCGACAATTAGCAATGAATTCAGCTGATCGAAACAGGTGCTAGGGGCCGGCTTGAACTTACTATGAGGTATGAGCAAAACTCATTGTTGAAGGCTTCATGTTGACTTCAAGATGAAGAATAATAATTAAATCGTTGTTCCATTTGTTTGTTTTACAATGCATTTGCAGAGATTTTGTCTCATTTGCATTTCTCCCATATTCCTGCATTGCTTATAATAATTAAATCGTTGTTCCATTTGTTTGTTTTACAATGCATTTGTAGAGATTTTGTCTCATTTGCATTTCTCCCATATTCCTGCATTGCTTATAAGGGTTGTAGAAGATATACAGTTGATACTGTGAGATATCTACTATTAATTCTAGAAACATCTTAAACTGAAAGAACTCAACTGGTATTAAATATATCCCATAATATTGAAAACATTGTAGGAAAACAAGGTCCGCATACTAGTATATATAAATAGTACAAACAGTTCCAGTGCTATAAAAATATCAGACACTGTGGAGATGACTATGATTTATTCATTGGTAATGCAAATGCTGCAAGTTTTCATGTAACTGGAAAGAGTTTCTTGTGTATTTATATACAAAGGCTTGTAAAATACTATATTGATAGACCGGGCCCCATATATATGTACCAGTCTATCAATATCACTTATGTTACCGGCCCCTGTGTATTTATACGGAAATACTGCTGTCATTGGCTCCATGATGTTTATTTTTGTAAGTGTATGTGTCTGCATTCTTTCTTTTCTGCGCTGTAACATGTTATGTCTTCTTTGTGTCATAATTTTCCCGATGTTGCTTTTGTCCTTGGATTATTCGTTTTAGACTAACGGTTCAGTATCATTTACTTCATGATATCGAAAGAATGCTGTGATGACACAGCAGTAATACCTGTATATTATTTTTTTTACAAAATGTCGACGTATGACGCAGAATTGGCTGTATCGGTTGTCTCTTTAATTTCAAGTTCAAATGAATGTACTTCTACTACGGAACTTTCGAGTTTTGCCAGTTCTTTCATTATAAAAAAATGCATCCAGTGGAAATCACTAAAAATTTTAACACTGAATTATATTTTATCTATTTGTAGCACTTCATGTTATTTGTTTTTCGTCGGTTAAAATCTAATAATACCACTGCCATGCAGAAAGAGTTTTGTACTCTTCAAGATAATAAAACTCTTTCTTGGATAATTATTTTTTGGATAGGTCAGGAATCCAGTCAGTCCCGCTTACTGGTATTTGAGGCCATAATTTCTGCCTTCAATTACGCAAAAGTTCCTATTTTGATAATCACTTACTAGCCGCTTGGGCAACATTTTAAATAAATCCACTTGATTACATGTATGTGAATTGGTATTCATGTCGTCTGATCCTTTCACTAATTCTTTTCCCCTTCATTTGAAAGAATTGTTACATAATAATAAAGGACAAAACTATATTTTAACAGTATTTAAAAATCAATTATATTTGAAAGTTGTTATTGTAAAATTGACGGTTTGTCAAATTTCCTCAGTGATCCATAATCGGATATATTTACAACTTAATGTTTGTTAATTGTCTATGTGCAGAGCGATCCATCGCCCCTATTCAGAAACACTGCTCAACGGTATAATTAAGGTATATCTTTTTCCAGTTCATAATACCCCCTACAATTCTTTGAAGAAAGAATGAAACTGATAATGAAATGAAATTCGATAAAGAAAAAAGAAATAATAACATTGTATCTTGTTTACAAATAGACTTTAAATCGAAATAGATTTTCAACATGTAAAAAGGCCGTGATAAAATATAGATAATACACAGTTAATGTTGACAAAATCACAAAATCAATCAGATCGTTTTAATGTGGAATTTCGGACTGTGGAAATCAGGAAAAAGGGAGTGCATGAATGCGGTTAGTTTTTATATTTCTCATTTTGTTCATTCAAAACATTTACATTTTTTCATAATATTCTGATAAAAATCGTTTGAGATAAGTTTCAAGCTAGCCCAAAAACAATAGCTATCAAAAACTGCTAGCCCACAATAACCACAGCTATCAAGAACTGCTATCCCACGATGAATAACGGCAGACAACAATTGCTAGCCCAAGATAAAGGCCATAATAACCACTAGCCCTGAAATAGAAACTATGCGTTCTGTCAATCACTTGGAAATTCTTGTGAAATGGCATAATAATACAGATTTTATTATACGCATTTTGTGTGTTTTAATTAAACTAACTGGCATAGTGCTCTCATGGAGGTCCGTTTAAGTATGAGTCGTTCAAGAGCTAGAATGCAGTGTTGCTTATTCATATCACAGCAAACTGTGCTTTTAAACCATTGTTGATTTTTTGTTAATGGCTGTCGTATGTTTTCCCTTAATTCTTTATTATAGGCAATATCTGCGACAAAAATATACATTAAAGATATACGCAATCCTATCAGTACTTATCACTTATACTGACTTGGGTACTATCATATTGGTCAGCAGTTAAGCTTGTAAAGTTAAAATTTTGTGTTTTCACATATTGGTATATCTTAAAGATGACAAAATGTGATACATTCATGATTAGAATACTGAACTTTAGATGTCCAGGTTTGGAGAAAAAAATTGGAAAATGAACACGGTCAATTAGTTTTCTTTATTTTTGATATTTAATAAATCTTTATTTTATTTAATTTCATTTTTAATGAATATAGTCGTTATGGGCAGTCGTCCACTTCATTTCGTATTTCCCAAAAAGTTGTTTAGTAAATTTTAACGAGTTCGATGTTGCGAATCAAGATGGGTCAATAGTTCTGTGGGTTCTTATACACACAAAACTGTATACCTGACTACAAATAAGTGATCTGAATAGGGCTTTGATATCGTGGGAAAAGTCTGTTCTATATGGCTAAAATTGCTTACTTGTATTGTTTGGATAGAAATACCCATAGTATTTTTCTTTATAAAATAAGCATTCTATTTTCTGTTCCCTTTTGACTTATTTATTGGTAAAGACTTGTCTTTTTATCAGTATAAATTACATTCTTTCAATCTGCATTATGCAGACACTAGTGAATTTTAAATTAAGAATTACAATATTTGTTTTTAATATTTGATTTTAACTTTCAAATTAAATCAAATACACTTCTATTGTTATGAAAACTCCAGTCAATAAGAAAATCGGCCAATGTTTAACTTTAGTTTTAAGCTTTTATATTTTACAATTATTATGTTATTTGCAGTCCGATTTTAATTGTAATTTTCTAATAACAATTATTTGTTAAAGAAGAAACGGAAATATTAGCATTTGGTACATTGTATATTTAGAACAATATTTTATATTTCAGAAAGTAATTAAGTTTTTGAACGGTTGATAACAAGACCTCGAAAACGTAAGTGTTATTTTTAATGCTATAAATTTCGTCATATTTGAATATATGTTGTCTTAAAAAAGCTTTTGTGATGTATTAAAAACCACTTCCGTATTGCAGAGCTCAGTTCATAGCAGAGACCATTATTTTGGTTCAGCAAGCCGTTTTGGCTTGACCAGACTTAAGAGATCCTAAGAAGTCTGGCATTATTCTGCCAAATTTATCAAATTGTATTGCATAAGTTACTTTTTATTTTGAACAAAAGAACTGATGTGATTTGAATTTTGGAGACTTCTTTTTTTACACACTGTTAAACAGAATGCTGAGGATCATGATGTCGAAGGATAATGTCTCAAAAAGAAGGAACAGACCTTCTAGACTGCAACTCTGCAGTTATTAGTTTGATTTTAAACTTTTTCTAAATCGCTTTAAAAATGGATATTTATCAAATTAACAAGTTCCGAAGTGAATTATTACGCAAAGTTCTTGGCTATCTAAATGGGAAATACATTATATTTAGAACACTAAATGGAGCATTTGAGCCCGTGCATTTCAACATCATTTTTAGGCTCTAACTGATATGTAGCCGTTAGAATTTCAAAGAAAACTTGTGCACTTGTGTTGAATAAGTGGTCGATTAATTCATCTTCATTGGGGTAGGAACAATGATACATTGACAATGCCATGCTCTTAGATGTAGAGTTCCCCTTTCATTCTACTTCATATCTTGATAAGTAACTTCGGTATTTTGTTATTTGGTTTGTTTGGTATTTTGTTACTTGATTTGTTTGGTATTATGTTATTTATTACCACTGGGTCGATGCCTCTGCTGATGGACTGTTAGTCCCGAGGGTATTCACCAACTCAGTAGCCAGTACTTCGGTGCTAGTCCGAAAACCGATTTGACCTGGAAACTTGCAATTTCTAAATTTATGAAATTTTATTCAAAACTAATGAGTATCTCCCTCTTGCATAGCTCTGTCCTTAGTTGATTTTGGCTTTTCTACTTAGATTTTATTTGTTATTTGTTCTCTATCAATCTTTACACATATTTTGGTAAATGGTTTTCCAATATTTTGATTTTATCTGCACTGAAAAGACACAAGTTGTTGTCGAAATGCGCATATGCAGAATCCAAGTGAACAGCAACTTCGGTATTATATTATTTATTACCTCTACTGGTGGACTGTTAGCCCTCGAGTATATTCACCAACCCAGTAGCCAGTACTTCGGTACTGGCCCGAAAACTGATTTTATCTGGAAACTTGCAATATCTAAATTTATCAAATTTTGTTCAAAACTAAGGAGTATCTCCCTCTAGCATAGCTCTGTCCTTAGCTGATTTTGGCTTTTCTATTTAGATTTTATTTGTTCTCTATCAGTATTCACACATATTTTGGTATATGGATTTCCAATATTTTGATTTTATCTGCACTTAAGAGACATAAGTTGTCGAAATGCGCATATGCAAAATCCAAATTAACAGTAACTTTGGTATTATTTTGCTTGTGTGCACATGACGACGCTCTTCTAATTAGTTAATTGTTAGTACCGAATGCATTGCATGATGGCATGCATGACACAGTCCATTGAGATATGTGCGTTTTAACCGATTTAGCCCCATCAATCTATACTCTATGCTGTTAGGTCTGTTAAAAGTCAGACAACCTCCCTAATCCGTTGTCTACCCCCGCACATTCAAATGAAGTTCGGGAATATTGTCGTTGGTTTTGGTCACGTTTTCTTACGACTCGAATTTTGGATTTTAATTCTTGAATATTTAGACATAATAAAATACTTATTTTTCCATTTGATGCCATTAATTGCAAAACTTCAAAACCAGCATTTATCAAATGTTTAGGGCCAAAAATTAGCCTTATCGTACCTTATCCATTGTTATGCCCCGACCTTTACGACTAGTATGGAATATAACTCGAGGAAAAGCGTTTGCCCTGAAAAGTGCCTAACGACTGACTTCAGCAATGTTCAATTATGCTAATCCGAGAGTTTTCTATCCAACAGAACACCTAAATTAGCAGTCAAGACGACATGCGAATTTCATACAATCTTTTTCCATTTTATTACTCAAAAATACTGACCTGGCCTCTTTTTCTATACAGACATTAAACAGAGTATCCAAACATTTGTATCAATTATAAAATCTTTAATCTCACCTTAAAAGCAAAAACCAACCATTAAATGGTCAGATAATGTACATTTTGTATCAGTAAATATATAGTTTTATTAAGATACATCAAACTATAAGTCTGTCACAGTAGCACTAAACAATCACTCCAAAAATCACATAGGTGTATTAATGGACGACAATAAATGACATTTATTTTTGTCCTTTTCAGATTTATTTCAACATAAGATCTTACCGGAAACACATGTGATTAAGGTAGGGATGTTCTATATTTTCTACTTTTCGGGAACCAAAAATGAAAGGCATAATAACAAAAACATGATTCAAGTAGAGTACTGTATCCAAGGGAGGGTTCCAGACCCCCCTTTTTGGACCATCATGTATTTTTTAATGAATATCCTGATGTTTTGCTGAGAAGTATCCTAAATATTTTCTCGCCTTGCTACGTTCGGCGAGATTTCATGTACTTCTTGGACCCCCTTTTCAAATTGCCCGAGTCCGCGCCCAGAGAACTTTCAACAAAATTAACAGGACCGATTGATCAAGCCTTCGAGGAGATGGTTATAAAAAGTAGTTGATTTTGGGATATTTTGGAAATTCTGCATGAATCACTGTTTCTTCATTGTCTCTTTTGCAAGCTGTATGTGAAAAAATTATTTAAACTTTAGAATTTCTTAAATGATAATCAAAAAATCAAATTCACTGTGAATTGGAGTTTCGCAGGTAAGTAATTTCGATCATTTATGTCTCTTCGGTGTGTATAAAATCAGAACATATGGAAGTCTAAAATCCAAAACGTGTTTATTAGCTGACCATGACCAGGAAAGACATGGATGTAGCGTTGTTCGACAATTAGCAAAGAATTCCGCTAATCCCGGGGCTAGGGAACGTCTTGAACTTACTAGGAGGTATGAGCAAAGCTCATTGTTGAAGGCCTCATGGTGACTTCAAGATGAAGAACAACAATAAAAGCGTTCTTCCTATGCTTGTTTTTACCATTTATTTGTAGAGACTTTGTGTCATAAACATTTACTCCATATCCTTTCATTCACCAATTATTAGCTGATGGAAACGATAGAATGATCTGAGAACCAAGACTTTGTTTGAAGGAGATGCGCTTTATATAATAAAATTATTAGCCCTTTGATATTTAAACCATGGCACTGGCTCGGCATTGAAGAGGTCTGTCAGCAGACATTATCGGGTGCGTCCTTGATGGTAGATAGATGAAAACTATCATAGGGTGTTTTTGGACAAATTTGTAAATTTTGCAAATAACAGAATTCTAACTTTATTTCCGTAAAACAAATTATCTCACAATACCACTGGTCATAAAATATTAATTATATCCGAGTTAAGATGGAAACTTTCAGTACGAGACTTTTGAGTCGTGTTCATTCCGGAAATAAATCTATTATCATACGAAAAAAAAATCAATACATCAATACATTGAGAGGGAATCATTGTTGAGATATGGGTGATTTATACGTAATCAGTTTGTAGCGCGTCCGGTTAATTGTTTTTCGTCAATTAAAATTTAGTTAAATATTGTAATGTAGGACAAATTATTGGTACACTTCAATTTCATAAATATTTGTTTTATATGGTGGTACACATTTATTTCACTAGATCAAGAATCCAGTTTTCCGTCTTACTGGTATTATAGGAGATCGTTTCCGCCTTCAGTTATACGAGAGTTCCTATCTCGAAAGTCCCGTATTAAACCTTTTGTTATATTTTACCTTTATCAACATAATAAACATCTCCTAAGTTTCTAGGGATTATAAAAAATAACATCCAAAATGAACAGTTTCCTAGAAACCTTTTTTTTTATTTTAATTGTTAGAATTCAAATGGTCTCTAACCCATTATGATAAACAAGGTATTGCTGGATACCAGACGTGTGTTAATGTGTGGATCCAAAAGACATAACAGTTTCAAAACTGAAAGTCATGTTGGTATATTGTTAGCAGACAACCAAAGAGCATGGACGTTGCTGTTGTTATGCAGAAACAACAATCTCTACCATTCCCCTATACTGCACCATCCCAAAGCAACGGACAAATCGGCTGGGGCCTAGAGTCAGTTTTTGAAATGATAGCCTCACATAAAAACTATTCAGACGTATAAGCCTAGGGATTATAAAGCATACATGGTAACATAATACCAAAATAAAGCTTATTCATCGGCAAGAATTACAGAATAGGGAAATCAAAAATTATATCTAGATTTCGAATGTATAAGGGTTCAGATAGAAAAGCAAAAATGTTCGGAAGCTGTTAAAGATAGTTATCGTATCGTAAATGATAGGTAACAAAATAATAGCTTAAGAATCTACTGCCTTGCTAGGATAAGGAGTAAATGCACATGCGATAAAGTCTCTACAAAAAAACTGGTAGAACCAAGCGATTGAAAAACGGTTTCATCGTTGTTTTTCATCTTGAAGTCACCATGAGGTCTTCAACAATGATTTTTGCGCATACCTCAACATTACATTCAAATGACTCTTAACACCGGTTTGGGCGGAATTCATTACTAAACGTCGGACAATGCTATTTTGCTACACTAAATTCCTGATATATTTAAGTTTATTCAGATTTTTATCGAATATGATTGGTATTTTTCTAATTGCTTTTAGTAACTTTAGCAACTGTTCTCTTCTTCTAAATTAAAAAAAAACTGGATAACAAGAAACACCTACAATGCCTGAAAATTATGATTACATGCCACAATCTGCTAGGGAACTTCACAAGAAACAACACGTTTATGACAATAGACAAACGTAGACAACGATAGGAACTCGGGACAGCCGGACTTGGTACCGGCACTAACAAAAGCCAGCGGAAGGGTTCATCCGGTTTATGGGGACCCAAACATCTCCTTCATCTGTCCCGTTTCCCTATAGTATAAAAAAAACGAATAAAACCTGATACAGGTAGATTACCAACTCCACGACCATAATCTTGAAAGACGAGAAAAAGACTACGTAATTTTGAAAGATGGGTCAAGCGGTGCTCGCCGCTAAACTGCCGGGTAGCTCAAGGAGCCTAGTCTGCTGGTAGAACACTGTCGCACTACAGAAGAAAATTAAAACTCAAAACTTCCAGAAGGGTTTAGTCAAGAGTCATCATAAATTTCAGTAGACATCGGCAGTATCAGTTAGAGGCCAGTATGTGTGCAAATTTGTCAGGTCACTAAGTCTCAAAGCTAATGTAACGGATGCAAGCAAAATATCTTGTCGATATCCCCTATTACGTAAATAATGTAAGTTACGTCCCAGCTTTTCTGGATTTTTAATCATTTCTGGCAATTTTTAACAACATTTCCGTAAAAAACGAGGATTAGAAATACCCTTAGTAATAAGCTGTTTACGAGTAACGCCATAATTAGATATCAAATCTTCTTATCTATTATAAAACGTCTTAAATGTATTCAAGATTTTATGAAAGCTGTAACCTATTGTAAAAGTTTGGATGTGATAGTAAGGTTACATTCATTAAAATCGTCAAGATTTTGTCCGAATCGCACAAGTTGAGAAATATACATCCCGTAGGATAGAGCTAGAGGAATGTCGCTGTCAAGAAAAGGAAAATTAGTAATGGTGAAATCAAAATCATCCCGATTATCATATATTTAAGTTTTCATTTTACCAGAGTCAATGATGATAGTTAGATCCAGAAAATGGCAGCATTTTGAATCATTGTTAGCTTTATTTAATTTCAGTTGTTGCAGGTAAATAATGTCTACATAATCTAATCAAAGTACATAGTACTGTTATTCGGTTTTCCCTCTTTATTTGAAAAAAAAGAATGTTATACTCTTTTGTCAGCTAAATTAAAGGTATCTAAAAGAAAATCAAGATATTCTAAGAAAATACAAAGAGAGAGAGAGAGAGAGAGAGAGAGAGAGAGAGAGATGGGTATAATTTTGATGCCAATCAGTACATATACATTACGTTTTGAACTGAATTATTTTAATTTGTCATCACGCCTTGCAGCACAGGCACATGTTTCATAAAAAAAAAATTCAGTCCCTCCCTCTCTTCTTCCATGGGAAAGAGAGAGGGACTGGCATTTTTTTATGAAACAAAGTGCCTGTGCCTTGGAATCTGTAAAAATTTCCCACCAAAATCCGTACAATTTATTCAAATGACATTCGTGATAACCGCCTGGTCGACTATGCTGGTCGAACAACGTCAGTTCATGCGCATGAAACACAAATTTCAATACATTTTGGTTTAATCGAAAGTATCACGGATAACGAGGCCAGGGAGATTTCAAATACGAGTTGCTTTTTTTATTACATCAACAAATACCTCCTTCATATATGCATAAGCATCAGTAGTCATACGATTTTCAAGCATTTTGAAACTACACAATTGATATGTCGTGAAAATCTTTCCACTCTTCCAAACTAAGTTAAGTTAAATTATTTATTAACAAAAACGCTCAAACCCTCCCTGAAAATCAAATGGCCGTTCCCGAAAACACATAAACACTGTTTCACAGGACACATTATCGGGATAACATAAGTTGTGTATTTCGATTTATGACACGATCGTTGTACAAGTGATGTTGTCGTGATATGTTACATAACCAAGTTTTGTGTTATATAGTTGCGTCCGTCCTGTTTACATCACTGATCCTTCCGCAGAAATATATTCCTGTGTTCTTTTCATTCCCGTTTTGCAGGATGCTCATATAAATACATTGTCCTCATAAATGCACGTACAATGTCACATTAGGACAGATATCGTCAAGTAAATGATCACCTTTGACGCAAAAAAATCGAGTGAAGGCATATTCGTCCCCGGGATAATTTCAATTTCGACAGCTAAATGAAGTTTTCCTGACGGAAAACCTCATAAAAACTGGTGATTGTCTTGTCAATAGTAAGGATATCGTCAATATAACTGCTGTTATCATTGAAAATAGAAATAAATTTATCAGTGTTTTTTATGGTTCCGTTTTGAAGTTTTTCATAAAGTCTCGTTCTTAAAAATAAAGAAAAAGATATGCTATTAGAGGTGCACAATATTTACCCATGGGAATACCTATGACCTGTTGATAAAAAGTGTTGCCAAAACGAACAAAAATATTATCCAGCAAAAGATTCAGTGCATTAATCATATCATCACGTTGCAGGGAACAATGATTATTGTAGGTAATATTAGAGAAGAATCCTTGCTTTTTGTTAGAGCAAATGAACTGCAGACCAGAAAATTTAAAAGACTATCTAGTAAGTTGTCCCAATTTGGATTTAATCAAATTATGTTGAAGGGTAGTACGTGTAGAAAAATCGCATAACTGTCGATAGATGAGACTGGTCTTTGAATTAATTGTAGTTTATCTAAAAATTCAATAGAATTTTTTACACTCCAAAAGTAATTTACACCAGAGTTTACATAAGTTTTTCATAGTATTTAATGACCAACTCCTTTATACAAGTAAGTGAACTAGTTAAATGGATGGATAAATTAGTAGTATAACACTTACTAGATGCTGAAATAAAACGATGTTTGAAGGGGTTTCTGTGAAGCTTCGGAACTTAAAATACTATAAACTTGAGATAAAATACCCTCCCCAATTGCTCGTTTGTTTCGGTCATGCTTTTTCCCTAAAAATCAGGGATTGTGACAGTAGATGATGTTATTTTAATTGAGGGGAACGCTATTAAGTCATTGCCGCCTTTTCAGCACAGTTTTCTTTATTTGACGAATTTTGTGACATATTTTGTCATGAGTTGTCTCGCTTCAACAGTGTGACAGAACATATTTTGGTTAATTAATGAGTTAATGCAATTACAATGTAACCTTACAGGAATGTACAGATTTTATCCATAGTGTGTCAGTTTCCATCACCTGACATATTTATTATCTGTTAAAGTGTCGTCATTAGGGCTAAATGACAATAAGTTTTGTTTATTGTTTGTTTTTTTACAGAAAATAAAGGAAAAACATGTTTTGTATGCAAGTTGATGTTTTGGAATATGCCGTGCAACAACATCCTGACCCGAAGGCGCGCTTCTTCCAGGGAAACAACAATAAGCGCAGAATTAAAGATATTGAAGTACCAGAAGATAATAATAGTGGGAAAAGTGACATAGAAAAGTTGTCTGAGAAAGAAAAGGCACATGAGCAATTTCTTATTCATCGGCGGGAATCACAGAGTGGGGAAGTAAAAAATTATATTCAGATTTTGAATGCATTAGGGTTTAGACATCAACAGTCGGAAAGATATTCACCACAAGATGATCCAGTGTATGCGATCCTGATGTCTGTTCTTCACAAAATGGAATTCGATCAAGAAAAGCAAAGAAAACAACGAAGACAAGAGAGGAGACAGAGACGTGAAACTGCGAGGCTTAGACGAGAAAGCAGACTTGGTGAAAACGTAAGTACGGCATTTTGTCCAATATCAATATTTATGTAATTATCAAGATGAAAAAAATAGAGAATTCGGGACAAATGGGGTTTGACAGAGAAGAGAGTCCTTTTCAAAACTTATGAAGCCGAACAAGAGATCGATTTTTTTCAGTTCCTAAATAAAAAAAAAACACAGAGATCTAGATAGTTTCGGAAGATAGTTAAACGTAACATGATCAACAGCTTATACTTATTCAATCTTTCCGATTTTTGTATGTGTTTTCGATCACCTGACACTAACGACCAGCGACACTAACGAATACCGTCGCCCATGTTTTACTCGACAATCCCTTGTTCCTTCGGTATTCTACTGCCATTGTTTTTTAATCCACTGTCTAAAATACAACCACTAATATATACTAGGTACTTAAAATATTTTTTTTAATACTTATTTTTATTTATTTCATTTTATTCAATTTTATTTTATTTCATTAAAAAATGTTTTACTAGGTCTTAAAGTCCATATTAGTAGTCACCTTTCAAGTATTTGTATGGAAAATATTGTTTCTTTCGTGATTCAGAAATTGAAGTTGTCACTGCCAGTTATTGGAATAACATAACTTAATTCCAGTATTGAACGGTACGGACTTGAAGGTTATGGTAAGTAGCGTGGCTACAAAACGTATTGGTCTATTACAACTTTTTGAATAAATTTATAAGAATGGTAAAGTAAGTGAAAACCGAACCGTCAGTCTAAAACGAACAATCCAAGGACAGTGGCAACATCGGAAAAACAAAGAAACAAAGACATAACATGAGCACGGCATAGGAAAGAAAAATTAAGAGAAGACACACATATACAAAAATGAACAACAAAAACACAATACAGGATCTTAGAAACTATCCTTTCTACAGAAAGTTATATCGCTAATGTCATTTACACAGGGAGGTTTCGAGCGCCATAAAACCTTTTTAACCCACCATTTCATTTGAAAGCCCTGTACGAAACCAGAAGTTTACAATGTACCGGTGATTTTTAACTGCTTTGTCTTTTTGCCTCTTGGACTTTTCCTGTTGATGAATCGTTTGGTCCTTAAAGTCTTTATGGTATTGCTTTTATCTGCAGATGCATTTAAAACTTTTTAAAAAGACATGCGAATTCTACCCTTTGTCTGGTGTATGGGGAATTTTTAAGTGAGACAAAAGCATGCCTTTTTTTATAAAATTTTTATCAACAGCATTTTGACAAACGCTTAGCAATATTTAAGAAATTTTCGTGTGCAATGAGGATAAAATTTCCTTTGGTTAAAAAATCTCTAAATTCATTTTTGACAAGATGCATGATGATTAAGAGACAAATCTGCAGGCTTAAGCAAAGCTCATTGTTGAGTCCTCTTGGTGATGAGCAACAGTAAAAGCGTTGTTCCACTGGTTTAACCATGTATTTGTAGAGACTTTGTCTCGTGTGCATTTACTCCATATCCTTTCATTTTTCCTTCCCATAATTAAAAAATTTGCCTTCGCAGAAAATTATATATTTCTATAATTTGACCGTCAAAATTTCAAATCTGTAATACGAATACTACTGAACATAATTTGTTTTATAAATGTACAAGAAGACTTCTTAGCAGTGAAAGTTTGATAAAAATTATACAAGAAATGTATTTTTGTTAAATAGATTAATTGGAGGTGCTATTTATCAACAAAACGTTGGTATACAATTGGGCACCAATTGTGCTCCTTTACTCGAAGACTTGTTCTTATGCTCCCACGAGACTGAATTTCTTCAAGGATTCATTAAGGCTAATAGAATAAAGAATGCTAGAATCTATCATTTCTGATGATATTCTTTCAATTAATAACGCATATTTTGCTAAATGTACCCATTCGATATACCCTTCAGAATTAGCGGGCACAGGAAACAACAGAATCTACTGTATTTACGTCTTCGTAGGGGTATACATCTCGAATTCTACCCAAACAGTCATCGCAGTACTAAACTGTAAGTCAAAAATGATAACTGAAATTTCAATCCCCCGCCAAAAAAAGAGTAATAATCCACTGCTAACAGAGTGTATTTTTCAGTTGATTCGTTACGCAGGGGATAGCATCAATTATTCGGACTTCCTCATTGGGCAGTTATGCCCTTGACCGCCTTTTTAATCAAGGCTTCAGAAACTTCCGTCTATTACGATCATCACAGAAGGATCTACTAAATAGATATCATTTTGTAATTTGATTTGGTCCGAATTGTGATTTTAGATTCTTTTTCAATTAGTACAGGGATGGTCATTTTGTTTCATTCTCTACGACCTTTCAACTGATTTTATACCGGGCACAACCGCAGTGAAAATGGAGGTTAAACGAAACATTTCTTCTGAAATGCCTGAACAATTCAAAAACACTACAATTTGCGGTGGTTTTGCACCTATTTTGTTGTTTTGTTCTTCGGATGTCGGCCCCGGACTATTCTGTTCAGTAATTTTGTTATTACCTTTATTTAGAATTTTTAACAGAGGTTGGTTAACCATTAATATTGCAGTTTAATATTTAAAATTGACTTACATTTGTCACTTTATTGTAATTCATTCATATATTATTATTTTCTATAGGTTAGGTTGTCTTTTTTAATTGGCTAGGAATTAATAACTTTAATTACATATCTACATGCCCCCATGCTTTACTATACATGTTCTGGGCAAAAGGGAGATACCAACAACTGATCAATTGAACAATGTCTTAGATTTATCAAGAGCAGAAGAAGTTTTAAATACTGGGGATGTATAAAGTGCATAGGATGACAAATTTTGACTTTCACTAGAAAAGTAGAATTCATGCAATAGACAGCGGCAGATCATCTTGGAACATTTAACCCTCGAAGTGACCCTGAAAGGGATTCTGATCATCCAAAGAGCACAACCTGGCACTCTTTTCACAGAAATTGTCTGCTCAAGTATGACAAAGGAAGCTGTGATAATGTATATTACTATTCCAATAAAAACTTACCGTCACCTTTCGAACTATATAATAGAAAACTTTAAAGTAGTTATCCACATATGGTTTATTAAACTGTCATTTTAAGGCAATGAAATTAAATTAACTTTTAATGTTCTTTAATATCTTAAACTCGAAATAACAGTTAATAGAAAGGATAAATTGGTATTTATTTACACACGAGTACTCCTTTAAAAGTAATATTGAGAAATGTTCATTCAGTTTTCATGCAATCTATGAATAATATTGACAAAAATAACAAGAGTTTAGAGTAATACAGACACATACTGGCCTCAACAGCAGCGATTGGGCATTAGAGTGAGTTACTCAACCATAGGTCAACAGACAAGACCGAAATGTTTATTTCATCCATTTACTATAGCTCTAATGTTACCTGGACAACTAAAATACAATTGCAAGGCTCATTACTGAGCCAACAGTCAACGGACCGAGACGAAGTTACAGATATATAAAAAGCCAAAATCTATGATTGTGTTGAGAGAAAAGTCTGCAACACTGAAAATCACAAACTTAAGAAGTTCAAATAATCGAAGGTCGCCAGTCCAAAAATAAAATCCAAAGTAAACTGTTAGTGACCTAGTTATAAATTTAGACAAAAATAATGTCGATGTTTCAAACATTGTTAGAGGAAAGTGTTGAAGTGTAATTCGATGGACTGACGAATGGACATACGGAAGGATCCTAAACCTATAGTCCGGTAGAGAGCTTGGGGAAAGAAAATGTTAAACTGCATGATATTAAAATGTGGTGCATATTATATTATACCTATTATACCTAGATATTTCTAGATCTCGTATGTAGCAAAACACCGCCACGCAAAAATTTCCACTTTACAGTATTTGATTTATCCGGTTGATAATTCACAAAAGATGTTACTTATTTTTAATTTTATCTGAAAAACTACGCAAAACCGAAATTCCGTAAGTTGTATGAATTCTATGAATAGTTAGATAGAAAGATAGATAGATACCCTTTAAGGTACATATTTATACAAATGAAATAACTATACATGTATTTCTATAGGTTATAGTCACCATATACCTCTTTGGGCTTTCATATTTTTGTATTGCTTGTTAAAAGACCTTTCAATAGGCAATCAGAATATTTGACTCTTCAACCTGAATTGCCATGTGACATATATTCTGGCACCAGATATTAGGAAAAATGAAAGGATATGGAGTGAATGTACATGTGACAAAACCGCACACGATACAAAGAAAACTCCAGTTTATCAAGGACAGGGCTTTTATTCCTGTCTACATCTTGACATCGCCTGAGGGTCTTCAACAAGAGGTGAACAATATTCACCCCCTCAAGCGAGATCAAGAAGGCCCCTATCGTGTTTATCATTTAGTTTATGTATTCAACATTTAGTAAAATCCCATTTTTTTTGCTTCCATGATTTGAAGTTGGTGGTTGTTGTTTAGTCAAATTCGACACGTATCGCGTAAATTTAAAACCCATTCATTAAAATCTGTATGCCAAAATTCTCATAATTATGTGTCTGTCATTGCGTGATAAAGTTTATAAATATTATAAAATCATTTGACTTTTAATTCAATAAATTCCTTAAAAGGTCGTTACCTATTTATTTCTTTAGAAATTGATAAATAACGGCATATCTTGTATTTTAATCCTCAAAATATACCGCTGTGTAAATATGTTCTCAATTCTTAATGTATTATTTTTACAAGTAATACAAATACCTCGTTATTTCGCAAATTATTTGACAAATTAAAATCTTTCCTAATCGTGTGCCTATAAGAATTGATTCAACAATGTTGACAAACAAAAGATGTATTTTAGTACGCGTTAAATCAGGCAAAGAAACTATTTTAAGAATTAAATCATTGAATTGGTCTTCTTTTTGACAAACCCATCTATCTATTCTCATGAATAAAACGTATTATGACAAAGTAAGAAGATATATTTCAAGGGGTGGCCAAGGATCACTGTTGTATTTTAACTGCATTGATAAAATGAACTGAACATCGCCAATACGAGATCAAAGTAAACAGGGTTTATAATAATATAGGAAGACAAACAGATTATAAAGATAGGAAATATGTATTCACAGACGGTCGGACAGTCGATAACCATCATGAAGGTATGTTATGAATTTAACTTGCTTTGTTTGTCTTGATTGTAGGCGGAAGGAGCCCATCACGCAAATATTGACGTAGAACTGGCATAACAATCTGTTGGTTATTATTGGTTGATATAAATTTTTAATATATATGAACACTTTCCTGTAGTTGACTATTTTTCTATGTTTGGGTTCTAGTGCTAGTAATGAGGAATTAATTTCCGAAATGGCCATACAGCTTATTAAAATTAATTACAGTTGGAGTTAACATATGTGTTATGCTCTCATGTTCATTTAATCCATATCCTTTCGTAAAATAGAGGGTACTATCTTACATAGTATTTTACAAGATAAATTGTAGACTTCTTACAGTAATAGGTCTTTAGAAACTTTGATTACTTATGATATATAGAAATGTTTCAATGGTACTTTTTCAAGAAAATTAAACATCATCGAAGGGTATGGCGCGGTATTAGCGTCAAAAATAAAAAGTTTTGCCTAGCCTGAAATATTTATGCCTAGCCTGAAATAAAGTTATGCCTAGCCTAAAATAAGTTATGCCTAGCCTTAAGTATTTATGCCTAGCCTAAAGTATTTAAGCCTGGCCAAAAATATTATAACTATACTTTGGGCTAGGCATAAATACTTTTGCCTAGGTATAAATATTTTAGGCTAGGCATAAATATTTAAGGCTAAGCAGAACATTTTATTTTTGACGCTAATACCGCGCCATAGTAGGGATGAATGAGACTTCAGAATGAAAATGAGAACAGCAGTAAAAGTGTTGTTTCATTTGCTCATTTTTATGTGGTTTTCCCATGTCCATTTACTCTTTATCCCTTTAGCTTTTCAAGAATTTAAAGACATCAACCGAGTACTTGAGATGTTTCATTATACGGAAATAGGGTTTGGTGGCAGTATTAATCGAATAGAACTGCATATATTACTGTCGTAAATAACTAAATTGGTCTTAAAATCGATCAAGATTTCACATATGTATTTTTAAGCTTATATGTTTTGAATATTTTGGTTTTTCTATATATAATTTTGAAAACACCATATACAGCTGTTTTATCACTGCCGTAAAGCGTGTTGCAAATAATCATTTCGACAACTTATGTCTCATCAGCAATCAAGCCATGTCAAAAAACACAAAGTGCAAATGTAAAACTGTCCGATGTTGATGTGGACAGGGTGCAAAACAAAACAGATAAAATAAAAAAGCTTATTTTTCATTTCCAAAAGAACGGACCTGAAATAATTGGCTTATAATTTCACATATGCATTTTATAATGCTTATGATAAGCTTTAAACCATGCTTATTTTAAAACATTTCATATCGTGCTTACTTTGAAAGTGTTTAAATGTTCAATTCAAATTTTTTGTATTAAATATCATTCGAAAATCTATTTAGTCTTAACACCACTTATAGATTGGGTAACTTATCCCCCGACATTATATTGCTTAAACGACGACACAAACATGTTATGATGATCCTCTTATATAGACTTTGGTACGTTTTAAATCGTTTGCACATTATAAAGATGCAATTATATTTGCCTAAAAAAAATTGCATAGTTTATTAAATTCATCTACAACGAAGTAGATATGCCATGATTGTTCATTCAACTTTTATCTTAATATGACAAAAAAGAATTGTTACTTGGGGTCTCTGCACAGGAAATAATTCATATTTAATGTAGTAAATGAAATACTGAATAATCCGACAATGATCTTAAAGAAATAATGAAGTGAAATCAGAAAAATCTAAGGTTAAGAATGGATAGTTCTAACAGAATGATAGGGATGGAGAAAAATAATAAACAAAACTACGATATATCAGGTTTCAATAAAAGGTTCATAACTTTGGTAAGAGGATTATAATGGAAAAGGGTGGAGCTTATTATTTTTCTTGGGTAAAAAGTAACAAAAGAACTCAAATTATCGAACAGAATTGTTAAGCGCCAAAGTCTAAGAGACAAAAAGACAAAGCAGGTGGAAAACCACAGGAAAAATTGTCGACGACAATGATCCTGACTTTGTTCAGGCATTTCAAAAAAATTTATGGCGCGCCAAACCTCCCCTTCCATTGCGGTATTGTCCGGTAGAATCTCGACAGCAATTGCTATTGAAAGCATGTAGACAGTAAACAGAAATGTTCATCCCAGTATTATGTAATAAATGAATGTTGAATCACAGTTCTGACCAAAACTTCATTTTCTTCCACAAGAGACTGATATCTCTTAAAGAACTTTTTTAATGATCGTATGAAGACGGACTTTTTTGAAGCCTTGATTAATAAGGCAGTCACAAATAAAACTATGTTTAATGAGAAAGTTTGTATGATTTGTGCTAGCTCTCGTGTTCCTTAAATGTTCATTTTATCTTATTTTTATTCAATCAACTCTAAAATATATTTAGTCTTAACACCACTTAAAGAGTTGGTAACTTTTACTTAGTCATTATTTTGCTGAAACGACGAATGCTTAAATTTCAATAAAAATGTTTATAATGACTTTGGTACGTTTCAAATCGTTTTACACATTATAAAGATATAGTTATATTTGCTTTGAAAAAAATGCAGTTTTATTAAAAATTATCTCCAACGAAGTAGATACCTCATTATTGTTCATTTAACTTTTATCTGAATATGAAAAAGAAGTTGTTACTTGAGGTCACTAAACAGGGAATAATACATCATACATACTATGTGCACTACAATAAAATTCTGAATAATCTGATAATGATCTAAAAAGAAATAATGAAGTGAAATCATGAAAATCTTAGGTTAAGAATTCATAGTTTAAAAGTAAGGAGTATCTCCCTCGTGCAATGCTCTGTCCTTAGAAGATTTTGGTTTTTAAATTTAGGTCATATTGGTTATTTGTTCTCTGTCAGTTTTTAAATATCTTTGAATTTATGGTCTTTCAAACGTTAAGATTTGATCAGCTCAAAAGAGACATTAGTTATTGAAATGTTCATATGCAGAAACTGAATTCACAGTTACTTCGGTATTAAGGTATTTAAACAGAATGATAGAGATGGAGAAAAATAATAAACAAAACTATGATCTCATTTGCACTATCAGCCAAGTGATGATATTATTATTATAGTCTAAACAATAGATGTGATCCCGATAAAGAAATTATTACTGTAATAAAATCAATAATGTTTATTACAGTAATAAAGATTTTTTTCAACAATCGCATATATTGCTTGACTATAATAATGATCTTGTCGATTCGCACTTGGCCAATAGTGATTTGCAGATATTTCAGGTTTGAAATAAATGCTCAGAAACATTGTTAGAGGATTATTATAAAAAAAAGGGTGGAGCTGATTATTTTCTTTTGGGTAAAAAGTACTCAAAAATAAAGTTGGCATAAGTTAACTGTAAAAGGGGCTAATAACAAAATATCAAAACAGAGGAAAAATACAATGCAGGTGGAAACCATCGAAATAAATGTCGACCGCAATGGTCCTGACTTAGTACGGACATTTCCAAAGAAAATAGTGGGTTTAACTGGTCTTATGATGCGCCAAACCTCCCCTTCAATTGTGGTAGTGTCCGGAGGCAACTCAACATCAATTGCTATTGAAAGGTCGTATCTATATTAATAGACAGTAAAAAGAAATTATCATCCCAGTATGTATTAAATGAAAAATAAATCTTGAATAACAGTTCGGGCCGTATCTTAAGGTCTGATATCTCTCAAGGAACATTTTAATGATTGTATGAGACGGAATTTTTAAAGCCTTCAATTCAATTCGACATATTTTTTAACAAAAGGATCAGACACAAGTTATTAGAAAAGCGGTCACGAAGATAATTATGATTATTGAGAAAATTCCTATGATTTGTGATAGCTCATTCCGTATAACAGGAGAAGTTGGAATATCAATGTCCATGTTAGGGAAATTTACAATTTATAATTATACCCCCACTTTAGCGGGTGGTATATAGTGATCATGGTGTCTATTTGTCCGTTCGTCCGTTCGTTATTGCGTCCGCCATGGGGTACATACTTTGTGGCGACAACTCCTCCTAGACCATTTGGTGAAATTCAATGAATCTTTCACAGAATGTTCAATGCATATTGCCATTGTGCTCCTGCCATTGATTTGACTTGAATTTTTTGTGATTTTTTTTCATCTTGAATTAAATGGGCGAGTGGGGGTATGTTTTTGTGTTTTTGTGTTTTTGCTCACAGTTTTTTTTTGTTTGAAATTAAAATCGTCCTTTTTGTCATAAATGAGATGACCATTTTCGTCAAATTCCAGATGTAAGTCTAAAAAGATGGAGATCTAATGGTTGTGTCGTTTCCATAATCGTTTGTTCTTGAGAATACATTGATGGATCAGTTAGCAAAAGATGCTTTATTAATGGAAAGAACAACATGTATCTGTAAGTGAGACTGAAGGATCTGGCATCTTTATTTTATAATATTTTACGAGTCCCTGAAAAAAATCAGTCTCGTAAGAATATCACAACAAGTTTTCGAGAAGAGGAGCACAATTCGTGCCAATTGGTATACCAACTTGCTGTTGATAAATAGCACCTTCCAATGTGACAAATTTGATTTAGTTTATCACGTGGAAGCGTGGTATACAATGTGGAAAATTAAATGTTTCGAGAGAAGGTATTTGAGAAAATGAGAAAGTCAAATTATTTGTTAGTTTGACTTTTAAATCAAAGCACTTGATGCACACGGGACACTGGGATTTAATTGGCAGCCGTGATGATCATATCATGCAGAGTTTTTGTTGGATTGGTCATTATATTGACAAATAAACCACGTTCTATTTTCTTTTGGCCACAAAAGTTAGCTCATGAAGATGCGCATAATTTGAAAATTTACATGTTACGGTCGGAGTTTTGTTTTCATTATTTGCTTATGTACATCTGTTTTGTATATTCCATTACAATATGTTCGAACTTAAAGGAATTTATCGAGATTCCCATAGGGTAATCATACCAAAATGGTCTTGCATGATCCACACCGTATGAGTTTATGCATATGGTCATACCGTACGCGTTTGATCCGACCACACGCATACAGCCATACGAGTTCCGACCATAGGCGTAAGCATCTTACCAAATAGCCAAAACAAATTATTTAAATTATTCACGATTTATAATGCTACGAAGTGTAAAGATTTATTTGCGAGCTTTTTACGAATAAAATGATCGATAAAGATTCGTGGACGTTTATGTAAATCTTTTGTTGATAAAGTAAGTGCGAACCGACCCGTCAGTCAAAAGAACGAAAAATCCATGGACAATGACAACATCGGAAACAAGGACACCACCTGTGTTCGGGACAAAAAAGAAAAATGAAGACACACATACAAATGAACAACACGAACCAATAAAACCATCTGGTGAGATCAGGCGTACCGGTAGAGTAATCATCTCATGCTTCTTATAAGACACTCGCCGTGTTGAATATGTCAACTCCGGTAGTAAAGTCAAATCCGATAGAGGAAAAACAAACTTTAGTTGTAGAGGGAAAGATCTGTTGTCATCTGGGATCGTGATGTCGACCGTAAAACTTCTGTAATGATGACTTTAAGTTTTTGGTAACGTACCCTTGCTTAAGTAGTCTATTTGTAAGCAACTGAGCTTTATCAAGGAAGTCACTGTAACGACCACGAGTCCTTGAGTAGCGAATGAGTTGTTAAATGTAAACCCCCTATACTGGTGCTTTTGGAATAAGGGAAGTTGACTATTGAAAAAGTGAAGTCATCGCGTTTGTCATACAGCCTAGTTTGTAATGTACCTCTGTTGTCAATTTCAAGATGAAGGTCAAGGTCCAACGAGTCAAAGTTGGATTCAGATTTCCATCATATTGTCAAAAGACATGACAAAAAGCAAAACAAGCACCATCCGTAGAGAATATTCCACAATGTAAACTCTGTGATTTTAGTCATTTTTCGCCCAAATCAACCATACCCCCCAACCCACAACCACCCCACTCTTGAAACTGTAAAAATCGGGTGTATATTGTGGAATGAAATTATGAAAACACAGTCAATTGGTATATCAGCATACAAAATACAGAACCTAGTTTTACTGCGGATTTTCTGGTATTTATTCCTATTAGATTTCGTAAAATTGTGTAAATTAAACAGTACGTTTCTCTGCAAAATTTTGTTAAGTGTGGAATAAAGTAAAAAATTATGCAAATGTGGCGTGACGATGTAACATCTTCCGCGGATTTCTGCTCGTCAAGATTAAAAATGTTTTGATATTGTCACGTTCAGGAAAAACATTTCTTGTATGTTTGTCAAACCCATCGTATGCCTCATTGCGCATAAAAGGGTAGAGATGACAATTCTTCTCAACCGCTCAGACCTGAGTCTGTTTAGAACTGTATTCGACTCTAGCTCGTCTAGGGGAAATAAAAACTGTTAATAACATTTCGCGAGGATTTTATATACGTTGTTATTTATGTAATATATATTCATTTATTTAAATTGTATATCTGTTTGTCCTACTGTCTGTCTGTCTGTCTGTCTGTCTAGACAGACTATTTGTTTGCCTGTGTTTTTATTTATTCACTGAAAATTACTCTGACGGTACTGCAATAGTTTCTAACATGCTAAGAAAAGTACGGCCATTTTCCTGTGTAACATCCGCGGCGCTAATTATCACTTCTTGATGTTTGATCTGGTTATTATACAGAAATTTGTGTTTCCATGGCAATTGTCATCATCTTGGAAATTAAGTTGATTGACCAGAAAATTTGATCAGAGGGGGTCTTTGATGTAAGAGTGGAGGTTATTTATTAGCATGAATACAGGTTGTCTCGTGTCCATCGGATTTTCATCGGTCCATCCCTTTTTCTATCGCTCTAAAAAGTTTCAAACAACACCTTGTGGTCTTTCCTGCGTTGTATGTATGTCGATTTTGTTTACAAAATTTATGCCAATTTTCATTTCGGATTCCTATGTCAAAAACTGATTCAGAGTTGTGCAATTTGAAGCTTGACAAATTTTTAAAAAAAAACAACATTAAATGACATGTATTGTAAACTTTTTGGTTTTCAATACATGAATTTATTTACTTTTTATCATTTTTGAGTTCTAAAACATGGCTAGGTTTGCTTATACCATCAATATTATATTTCCACCTCTTTATTGACTAAACAGTTAAAACATTTGGACTATTTCCTTTTAGATGTTTGAAATTAGTGAAACAACATTTACAATTATTTTACTCATGAATGATACATGATTATTCATAGTTGAATGATGAATAAAGATATCCCCAATAAGGAAAGGGTCATAATGTAAAATAAATAAGATTTGCCTTTAAATATCTGTGTAAATATACTTTAAGAATGAAGGAGTTCTAGGCCTTTGAACAGTTATAAATTTTACTTTAAAAGTAATAATTGTTAGCTACATAATATATAAATCTGACTTGTGTAATTGGATGTATATGTAAATGATATATGGTAATAAATGTGGGGGAAAAAATCTTACATTTACACGACAGTTTGTTGAAAGTAAAGCCTAAATATTTACCTATGGTCAAATCTTTGGCTTCAGATGAACTTGGTTGTCATTCTGTGTCCCTTGACAAAAGATAGAAGTATATTCATCCATTATGAACACATTTGTCTAAATAAAAAAATTAAATGTACAATTTGTCAATTTGGGAAACTTTTCTTTGAAATATTCTGAACTCTACAGAACAGATATTTAAAAAATATCAACAGGAAAAAAAAAACAAGATGCCCAGTAATCAAGTTTTATTGTTTTACCCAGTGATTTGTTATCAAATGTGGCATTAGAATAAAAGAATTCAAGCGTTTGAAATATACACTTGGCCATAAGTTTAGGACCATCTGATTTGAAAGTTTATTCCAAAGGTATATTTTTGAATTTATATTTTGCGCTTGAACATGTTTGTTGTACTGAGCATAATGCATTGAAATGTTAACTTACTTTTTGAAAGAAGGAGGATAACACTGCAAACATCTTGGTCCGATTCCAACCAAACTTTCAGGAAATGTTGTTCACCTGGAGTAGTTGTGCACCTGATACTTAAAATTTTGATTTGGTTCAAGGAGCCAAATTGCTCATTTGATGGTCTGTCGGTTTTGAATCCTCAACTCCTTCCAAACTGCATGTCCGATTCCAACCAAACTTTCGGAATATGTTGTTCACCTAGTGTAATTGTGCACCTGATACTTAGAATTTTGATTTTACAGATTTTAGAAGTTCACAGGGCCAAAATTGCTCATTTGATAGTCTGTCGGTTTTGAATCCGCAACTCCTTCCGAACTGCTAGTCTGATTCCAACCAAACTTTCAGGATATGTTGTTCACCTGGTATAGTTGTGCACCTGATACGTAGAATTTTAATTAAACAGATTTTAGAGGTTCATGGAGCCAAAATTGCTCATTTCACAGTCTTTCGGTTTTGAATGCGCAACTCCTTCCAAACTGCGTGTCCGATTCCAACCCAACTTTCAGGATATGTTGTTCACCTGGTGTACTTGTGCACCTGATACTTAGAATTTTGATTTTTCAGATTTTAGAGGTTCACAGGGCCCACATTGCTCATTTGATAGTCCGTCTATTTTTGAATTTTCGCAAGTCATTCAACGTATGTTGTTTATCAGATCTGGTTATGCATATAACACTTAAAATTTTGTTTTTACAGATTTAAGAGGTTTACCAAGCCAACATAGCTCATTTGTTAATTCAGTTTGTTAATCCATAAGTCCCCGAAACTGTAATTCAAATTTGCAGAAAATGATTTTCTCCTAATCTAGTCATGATACCTAAAATTTCAATTTTACAGAATTCAGAGGTAGACTGAGCCAAAAATGGCTACAAGTGTTCCATGGAACATCCTTCATTTTTAGCTCACCTGGCTATGCCAGGGTGAGCTTTTGCCATCACTTGGCGTCCGGCGTCCGTCGTCCGTCCGTCCGGCGTAAACTTTTCATTCAAAGATCTTCATCTCTGAAACCACTGGGCCAATTGGAACCAAACTTGGTCACAATAGTCCTTTGGTGGTCCCATTTAAAAATTGTATCCGGCATGTCCGTACCTAATCCAAGATGGCCGCCAGCGGGGAACATAGTTTTAGCATTGGACCCTATGCGAAAACACATTCAAAGATCTTCTTCTCAGAAACTACCGGCCCAATTATAACCAAACTTAGTCACAATGGTCCTTAGATAGTCCAATCCAAAAAAGGTATCCGGCAGGTCCGTACCTAATCCAAGATGGCCGCCAGCGGGGAACATAGTTTTAACATTGGACCCTATGGGAAAGACATTCAAAGATCTTCTTCTCAGAAACTGCCACTCCAATTATAACCAAACTTAGTCACAATGGTCCTTAGATGGTCCCATCCAAAAAAGGTATCCGACAGATCTGTACCTCATCCAAGATGGATGCCAGCGGGGAACATAGTTTTAACATTGGACCCTATGGGAAAGACATTCAAAGATCTTCTTCTCAGAAACTACCAGTCCAATTATAACCAAACTTAATCACAATGGTCTTTAGATGGTCCTTCCTTAAAAAAGTATCCGACAAGTCAGTACCTCATCCAAGATGGCCGCCAGTGGGAACAAAGTTTTAACATTGAACCCTATGGAAAAGACATTCAAAGATCTTCTTCTCTGAAACTACAAGTCCAATTATAACCAAACTTAGTCACAATGGTTCTTAGATGGTCCTTTCCAAAAGGGTATCTGGCAGGTCTGTATTTCATCCAAGATGGCTACCAACGGGAACATAGTTTTAACATTGGACCCTATGGAATACACATTCGAAGATCTTCTCAGAAACTACTAGTCCAATTAGAACCAAACTAAGCCACAATGGTCCTAAGGTGGTCCCTATTGGCCCTATTGATTTTAAGGGGAACCTCTGCCCAAATTTTTGAATTTTTATTTGAATTGTGGTCTGAATGTTTCAATTTCAGCATTATGTATTACCTTGATTATAAGGGGAACCCCTGCCCAAATTTTTTTTGAATGGTGTTCTGTTATGGGTGGTAATGGATGGTGGATCTTTCAGTTGCCATGGAAACCAAACAAGAATACTGTAATTTTAGAAAAAAAAAGTATTCTGCTAAATTTTATGTTTTGTTTTTCCTATTGGAAATGCCTTTTATCTATGTCAGCCATGGTCCAGGTGAGCGATACAGGCTCTTGAGAGCCTCTTGTATTTTATCAAATCCTTCATCAGCCCTCGGTCATCAAATTATTCCTCTGGCCTGACGGCTCACAGGCTGATGTTACCATTTTGGTCTGATAAAGGATGTGAAATGGCAAATGTCATATAATAATCCATAATTATATTGAGTATAGTAAAGTAACAAA
>MJUU01032004.1:5366-15379 GCA_002080025.1 Modiolus philippinarum | reverse complement strand
CGTCCGTCCGTCCGTTAACTTTTATTCAAAAATCTTCTCCTCTGAAACTACTGGGCCAATACTAACCAAACTTGGCCTGAATCATCACCAGGGTATGCTCTTTCAAGTTTGTGATTTTTATGTCCGTAGACTAAACAACATGGCCGCTGTTACTAAAAATAGAACATGGGGGGGTAAATTGCTTTTTTTTTGCAAATTACTCGAAAACCGTTACAGATATCAAAAATCTGACATGGGGTAAAATGATCACCATGATGAGATCTACCAACTGTGCAATTTTGAAGAAAATCTGAAAACCCGTCTGGGAGTTATAGCCCTTTTTCCGTGAAATTTTCAAAATTTTTGCATTTTTAATTTTTATTTCAAAAACTGTAACAGATAGAGGTCAAGTGTAAATTGCAGAAATGTTCAGCAGATCAAGATCAACCCACCCTGAAATTTTGAAGAAAATCCATAAACCCTTGTAAAGGTTATTGCCGTTTTTTCACCGAATTTTTTAAATTTTTGTATTTTTCATCTATTATTTCCATAAATATAGAAGATGAAGGTTAAGTGTAAATTGATGAAATGTTTGCCATGCTGTAGCGACTTCAAAACTGATGTTGAAAATTGTTCCTTGACCGCCATTTTCAAAATGGCCGCCAAAAAAGGCGGGAAAATTCAACATTGTCCGATTTCAATGAAATTTGGTTTCCATGTAGATATTGATGTTGCGACTTCAAAACCGATGTTGAAAATTATTCGTTGGCCACCATTTTCTAAATGGCCGCCAAAAAAGGCGGGAAAATTCAGCATCGTCCGATTTCAAAGAAATTTGATTTCCAAATAGATATTGATGTTGCGACTTCAAAGCAAATGTTTAAAATTGTTTGTTGACTGCCATTTACAAAATGAGGTCTCGACTTCAAAACTGGTGTCAAAAGTGGTCCTTAGCAAGAACATTTTTTATCAAAAAAGCCCAACAAAGAAATATAATTAAACATGATCAGACTTTAAAAACAGTTCAAGATTTTGGTGGTGTTCGACCTACGAAAGTTTGAGAAACTGATGATCAACTGTATAACTTACATTGTTACCTTGATTGTGGCAACTGAAAGCCAGGTGAGCGATACTGGCTCCTGGGAGCCTCTGGTTGCTATTACTTATGCTCTTGTGACTGAATAGTAATGAACCAAGCAAAGAAGTTGTCATATCCTTTAGAATGTAAAAATACTATATAGTTGAGGATTTGAGCTTCTCCGAAGACTTTCCATGCAATTTTGTACATTTCCAAAGGATCTTTTTTGGGGGTAATTTGAAAACCTGGTATGCGACTTGATATAATCATTTACCAGAAATCCCCTTTTTAGCTCACCTGGCTGTGCCAGGGTGAGCTTTTGCCATCACTTTGCGTCCGTCGTCCGTCCGTCGTCCATCCGTCCGTCCGTAAACTTTTCATTCAAAGATCTTCTCCTCTCAACCCACTGGGCCATTTGAAACCAAACTTGGCCACAATAGTCCTTTGGTGATCCCCTTTTAAAATTATGTCTCTCAGGTCTGTACGTCATCCAAGATGGCCGCCAGCTGGGACCAAAATTTAACATCGGACCCTATGGAAAAAACGTTTCAAATTCTATTTCTCTGAAACTACTTGGCCAATTGGAACCAAACTTGGCCACAATAGTCCTTGGGTGGTCCCTTACAAAAAAAGGTGTTTTTTTAGGTCCGCCCGATTTCTAAGATGGCCGCCAGCGGAAAACATAGTTTTAACATTGGACCCTATGAAAAAACACTTTCAAAGATCTTTTCCTTTCTGAAACTACTGAGCCAATTAGAACCAAACTTGGCCACAATAGTCCTTGAGTAGTCCCTTACAAAAAAGGTGTTTTTAGGTCCGCGTGATTTCCAAGATGGCCGCCAGCGGAAACATAGTTTTATCATTGGACGCTATGGGAAAACATTTTCAAAGATCTTCTTCTCTGAAACCACTGAGCCAATTGGTACCAAACTTGGCCACAATAGTTTTTGGGTGGTCCCTTACAAAAAAGGTGATTTTCAGGATCGCACTACATTTAACATGGCCGCCAGCGGGGGACATAGTTTTAACATTGGACCCTATGGGAAAACACAAAGATCTTCTCCTCTGTAACTGCTGGGCAAATTGGACCCACCTTTGGCCACAATAGTTCTTGGGTGATCCCTTACAAAAAAGTGTTTTTAAGGTCTGTGCGAATTCCAAGATGGCCACCAGGGGGAAACATAGTTTTAACATTGGAGCCTTTGGGAAGACACTTTCAAAGATCTTCTCTGAAACTACTGAGCCAATTGGAACCAAACTTGGTCACAATAGTCCTATGGTGGTTCCTTACAAAAAGGGTGTTTTTCAGGTCCGCGCAATTTCCAAGATGGCTGCCAGCGGGGAACATAGTTTCACCATTGGACCCTATGGGAAAACATTTTCAAAGATCTTCTTCTCTGAAACTACTGAGCCAATTGGTACCAAACTTGGCCACAATAGTCTTTGGGTTGTCCCTTACAAAAAGGTGTTTTTTAGGATTGCGCTACAATCAACATGGCCGTCAGAGGGGGACACAGTCTATGGGAAAACACATTCAAAGATCTTCTTTTCTGAAACTACTGGGCCAATTGGAACCAAACATGGCCACAATAGTCCTTAGGTGGTCCTTTGCAAGAAAGATGTTTTTCAGGTCAGTGCTATATTCAAGATGGCCGCCAGTCGGAAACATAGTTTTAACATTGGATCCTATGGGAAAACAGATTCAAAGATCTTCTCCTCTGAAACTACTGGGCCAATTGGAACCAAACTTGGCCACAATAGTCCTTAGGTGGTCCCTTACAAAAAGGTGTTTTTAGGATTGCGCTACAATCAACATGGCCGTCATAGGAGGACACAGTTTTAACTTTGAACCCTATGGGAAAACACATTCAAAGATCTTCTTTTCTGAAACTACTGAGCCAATTGATACCAAACTCGGCAACAATAGTCTTTGGGTGGTTCCTTACAAAAAAGTGTTTTTCAGGATTGCGATACATTCAATATGGCTGCCAGCGGGGGATATAATTTAACATTGGACCCTATGGGAAAACACATTCAAAGATCTTCTCCTCTGAAACTACTGGGCCAATTGGAACCAAACTTGGCCACAATAGTCCTTAGGTGGTCCTTTGCAAAAACTGTGTTTTTCAGGTCAGCGCGATATTCAGGATGGCCGCCAGGGGGAAACATAGTTTTAACATTGGACCCTATGGGAAAACACTTTCAAAGATCTTCTTCTCTGAAACTACTGAGCCAATTGGAACCATACTTGGTCACAATAGTCCTTAGGTGGTCCCTTGCAAAAAAGGTGTTTTTCAGGATCGTACTATATCCAACATGGCCGCCAGGGGGGGACTATAGTTTTAACATTTGACCTTATGGGAAAACACATTCGAAGATCTTCCCCTCTGACTGTACTGAGCCAATTGGAACAAAACTTGGCCGCAATAGTCATTAAGTGGTCCCTTGCAAAAAGGTGTTTTTCAGGTCAGCGCGATATCCAACATGGCAGCCAGCGGGGAACTTAGTGTTCCCATGGGGTCCAATGTTAAACTAACAGAGGTCTTCTCCCCTTTAGCTAATTAGGGATATTGGATTTATAGTTTAATTATATATAAGCACTCTTTAACATAAAATGTCTATGTTAATCAAGGGCAAGGTGAGCGATACAGGCTCTTGAGAGCCTCTTGTTTAATTTCTTCCATATCCAATCAAAAACTTGTTTACACCATGGTTTGATCAGAACGTGATGTATCCTAACACGCTATGTCATTATACCCCCACTCCGAAGGAGAGGGGGTATACTGTTTTACCCTTGTCCATCTGTCTGTCCCTTCGTCCGTCTGTCCGTCTGTCCGTCCGGAACATCTTTCGTCAAGGAATTCTCAGCTTGTGTATGTAATAATGATTTGATATTTGTTCTGAAGCTTAAGTATGATGCGTTGTACCGTGTCTCCTCTTTTCAAGTTTGTCGCTCATCTACTTCCTGTTTGACGAAAACTTCGATTTTTCCGATTATAGCCATATATTGCAAATTTTCGTCAGGAATTTCTCAGCTTGTGTATGTAGTAATGATTTGATATTTCTTCTGAAGCTTAAGTATGATGAGTTGTACCGTGTCTCCCCTTTACAAATCCGTCACTCATCTACCTCCTGTTTGACGAAAACTTTGATTTTTCCCATTATAGCCATATATTGAAAATTTTCGTCAAGGATTTCTCAGCTTGTGTATGTAGTAATGATTTGATATTTGGTCTGAAGCTTAAGTAGGATGAGTTGTACCGTGTCTCCCTTTTTTCAAGTCTGTCACTCATCTACTTCCTGCTTGACGAAAACTTTGATTTTTCCCATTATAGCCATATATTGAAAATTTTCGTCAAGGATTTCTAAGCTTGTGTATGTAGTAATGATTTAATATTTGGTCTGAGGCTTAAGTATGATAAGTTGTACCGTGTCTCCTCTTTACAAATCCGACACTCATCTACCTCCTGTTTGACGAAAACTTTGATTTTTCCCATAATAGCCATATATTGAAAATTTTCATCGAGGATTTCTCAGCTTGTGTATGTAGTAATGATTTGATATTGGGTCAGTATGATGAGTTGTACCGTGTCTCTCCTTTTTAAATCTGTCACTCATCTACTTCCTGTTTGACGAAAACTTTGATTTTTCCCATTATAGTCATATATTGAAAATTTTCGTCTAGGATTTCTCAGCTTGTGTATGTAGTAATGATTTGATATTTGGTCTGATGCTTAATTATGGTGAGTTGTACTGTGTCTCCATTTTTCAAGTCTGTCACTCATCTACTTCCTGTTTGACTTCATCAATTTTTCCCATCATACCAATGTATTGAAAATTTTCGGTCCATACTTGTTTTGTGTCCACACCTGTATTGTATCCGCACACACTTAGATTTGCACTTTCCATATTGATTCAGTGTTCAATGAGCGGGGGTATAACTGACTGCCATTCGGCGACAGCTCTTGTTTCTCATAGCCCGGTAACGGTTTTCAGGGGGTTCCGTCAATTTATCTGCTGGTCTCGTCCCAAGTTGACGGATAGGGGAATACTCTGTCTATGCAGGATAGTCAGGTCATAATACGGAAAGGCTGACAGCGAAACGTTGTGTAGACTAACTGTGTGGAGAAAAGCCACCCCCCATGCAGTATAAAGACCCCTTCTTTTCTCGTACAAGAGCAGACCCATCTGGGGTAATTTCAAAGGCTAAATTTCCTGCCCCTACCCATTTCTTTTATTTTCCAGATGCAATCAAAACTCGTTGACCCGGTTGTCCATCCGGGTTGTCCATTTCACCCTTACATCTTTCTTGACTTATAATTATATGAATTGATTAACTTGTTCTCGTTCTGATATAGATAAAATATTGCTCAATGGACATATATCAAACTAATCAATCATTTCTAACGGTAATGGTTTTAACCACCAGTATCCCGTTACCGCTGATGCATTTCCGAAGTTTTGAGTACGTCTGATTATTTTCATTCATTATTTTCTTTCTGATTAAATTGAGGTAAAGTTGGAATCTTAAAACACCTTCATACAAATCATTATTTGATTTTTTTTTTTGTTTTTGTTTTTTGTTTTTGTTTTGTGCGTGTGTTTGATTACACTTAATGTTAATAATTGTCCCGATCCATCAGTGAATACTAGTATGTTTTCAGAAGTATTATCAGGTTTTTAGGAACAGAGCATTTGATTTTCAGTAGAGCCTTGGATTTTCAAATGATTTTTTTTTTTCGGTTTGCCATTGAATTTTTTCAATAAACACTATAAATCTTTTGTTGTTCAAAGCTTTTTAATGGACAGGGTGTGGGCTAGATTATTTATTTAAAACTAGGTGCTGGTCAGAGAATTGTTTTGGCAGAAATTTGGGGCTAGAATTTTTTTCTTAATAGTCCAAGCCCCCCCCCCCAATGGAAGTTAAAATGGTCAATGCTGTAGCTGTTTGTCATAAATGGTGATCTAAACGTTGCAACAATCATTCTATACGCCTGTCTGTTTGAACGATGATCAGACCAGCTCCAAAGGGAATATCCCTATTTATTTCATATTACTGTTGTTACAAATCATTCAATTGGTTCAATTACTATCGAATAGTATACCGTATTTCAACATACAATTCAAACAAGACTCTAGGGCGGGCTGTATTGAAATCCGATACAGCCTGCTGAGGAAGTACAGCCCGAACCGATGGCTGTAACAAGGTACACGATCCATATAGCGGTCCCAAGTCAGTCTGTAAATCCGTATGCAGCCCTCTACACAAGTTACTATTCCATAAATATTTTCCAAGTATTTGGTGTACCCATAAACTAAAGCTGTTAATTTTCTTTTTCAGCATGGCCACACGGGTTTTCGCAGTGATGTTATGGTAGTAACTGATGACTTCCGGCATCACAGAAATGTTCTTCATAAAAGATTTGTTAAAACTCAAGCAAGAATGATGCGAGAACCAACGTTCAGCAGCGATTTTAAACAAGAAATATCAAACGCCAACGGAATGTCGCGGTTAACAGAAAAACTTCGCAATGTAACGATGTCAGATTTAGAACACCCGGATAAGAATGGATGGTTGCATGATCAGTCAATTCATAAAAATGTTTGGTGTGTTCTGGCAGATATGTTATTTTGTGTTTTTGAAAGCGAGTCGTCGGAGACGCCAACTGCAGTTGTTCTCCTTCCGGGATGTTCTATTCGCTCGCTTGTATATCGATCTGTAAATTCTAAAGGTGTTTCGTCAAAAACTGTATCTGGAATCGATAAATATCAGATTATCATAGATGATTGCTCATCTCGCAAAAAATACCTTTTTAGTTTAGATAATCAATTTGAACAGGAAGATTGGATGGAATTGTTAAAAACTGCTTCAAAATTAGACAATGATGGCGAAGACACGTCCTCAGAACAAAGACGTCATTCGATTGCAGGTGTATCATCAAGACCCCAAGGTTCTAATATATCTCCGGTATATGCACCATCGCCTAAATCATCACCCAGATCAAGTTATGCCTGGAATGACGTCACCGATGACAAATCTACGTTAGATGATCTGTCAATGAGTAGGAGTAACAATGTCCGGAGCTCAATCGGAGATATCCGGCGGAAGCTTCGACGTGAAACAGAAGCTGAAAACAGCAAACTCGTTCCAATGAAAGCCACACATTTTGAAAAATCTGATGCTTCAAGTAAAAAGGCAGCAAATTTCAAAAAGATTCGTTCATTTGGCAGTCTAGAAAGTCTTTTCCGCCCAAAACGCAAAAACAGCAAATCGGAAGAAAATGGAGAAACGCATTCATTGGATGAAACAGATAAAAGCCCTGCCTTAAACGGAGAGTCTCCTCTAGCCAAATCTCACAAGAAGAGACTTTCACAATCCCTCGATTTTGGAAAATCAGAAAAGGGCTTGAGCAAAGGTATTGTACGGACAGCATCCGACTTGAAAGATAGACTTTTGAAAAATGGGTCGGATAAATCGTCGACATCTAGAATAAAATTAAAAGACGTTCAAGATGTTAAAATATCTGGATATTTACAACATAAATACCTTATTAAATGGCAAAAACTTTGGTGTGTTGTAAATAAGGGTTGTTTATACGGGTTTAGATCACAAAATCCGGAGGAGCAGGCCGAACTAGCTGTTATGTTGACTCGATGTAATGTGGCCTACGTATCGGACCAAGACAAACGTCATAAACGGCAATTTTTATTCAAGTTAACTCAGAGAAATAAAAAGAGTATTTACTTAAATGCTTGTGATTATGCTGATTTGAGTCGATGGCTACAAATTTTACAAATGGAGTCGAGCAAAATCCAATGCGACTCGGATTTGGAAGAACCAGATACAAAGGAACTAAATGGTTCTGGAACAACACGAAATGCCAATGGTATTTTAAGATCACATACAGATACAGATTTAACGAAAAGACATTCGATGCCGAATTGCCTTTTTTCGGGAAGTGAATTCGACTATACTAGCACTTCTACTGATGATGGCGATTGCTCAGTGGGTATAGACAATTACCATAAAGTAATTCCTCCACAGCACGATGAAACGCTGAAACAAGTATGGGAAAAGGACAAGAATTATCTTTTTAGTGTCGTTAGAGCAAAAATGAACGCACAAAAACAGAACAAAAATGAAATCATGAACAAAGACATTGAAGGCTCACAGGGAGACGGGTTACACATTGTGACAGATGGGAAATCCCTGGTACAGATTGACAAGGAGATGACGGTAAGTATTTTATTTTTAGATTTATCATTATATCCAAACAATTACATTCAGTTTTCCCTGTTTTCCTTTCTTTGCGACTTTTTCGCACAATTTATGAAATCAATGTTACAAAAGAAGATTTTCGAAAGTTACCCCATGATGAACATAACGTAAGCAGCAAAGGTAGAAATGATGTGGTGTATTCTTTGATGACCAAGTGATTTCTGTGGTAAGTCTTCGAAGATTTTCTTCAGAGTTCAATAAAAGACCATTCCTGATAGTGGTATAGATCGTAAACCAAAGCAGAATTAAACGGATTTGTTTTTAATGGGTTTAGATTGTCTTCCACCAAAGCAATTCATTTTTATTTCTGAACACAATATTTTCTTTCTAACCTTCAGGTGGATGTTTCTTTTTTTCAAAAATCCTTTTCTATTCCTTAAAATCGACGAAATAATAAAAAAGACCTTTTGATTTTGGGTTTAAGATAGCTAAATATCATATCTGCGCTTCTTTCTTCAAATTGGTTTATGTTTTGCTACACGAGAATTTTATCAGCTATGAAAAGGGAGATAATTCAATAATTTAACTCCGAAAACAGTACAATTTCAAATATAACAGCTTCAGTTGTGATGAATTTTAATTTGGATTTCTCACTGTTAAAGGTTTAGGTTTCGATTATAATCGTTACATACGCCGTTTTAGAAAATGAAGGATTTGAGCTAAGTGATAGTATTCGAAAAAAATATTTTCGACCATTAGCGTTATATGTAGTTTCCGCCGTCTGCCAATCAAAATGTTTTGTTGTGCGTTTTCCCTACAATGCATTGGCTTGTTAAACAATTATTAAATGAAGAAAAAAAATATTTTCATGAGATAAAAACTTGAAAAATATAGTTTTTTCTTCTTTTTTGACACATTGACTTCCCCTTCTGTCTTTATGTTACTTCTCAATCTAATAATACTATGTAAATCGAACTCTGGTGAATTTGTATTACTCAAATACACTACAAATGGAGTCCAGCAAATGATTGGGAAGAGCCAGATAGCAAGAAAGTCATTCGTTTTGTCGACGTCTAGCTTCTTGCCTTCACTTAGAACAATGTTGTGAGATGGTTTGTCTTGCTGACATTTGGATAAAGCATGAGTACTGTAATATTTTTTAAATGATGTAAGCAAAGGCTGTTACTCCAGCATAGAATATGATGTATGTCAAAATCAAGTTATCGTACCATCAAATTACGCCGGCAAATATTAGTTTGGAAAAAGAAGATAGTGTGGGTGTGTTTGTTAAATAACATATGGAATGCTTTTCAGAACGAACAAATTAAAAGATTAGTACTTTCTTAAAGAATTGTTGACATATTTTTTGACATAATCCAGTTAGAAAATTCGCATTAAGTGCGATCAAATTGGATATTACTAATCCAATTAAAAATTTTCTCTTCTTTAATCCAATAAAAATTGATATCAAGCAGGTCAGACTACTTTCGAACGTCTAGAAAGGGTAATCCTTCATACATTTGGTCGTAGTCGTCAAAAACACATGAATTCCAAACATACCTGTATTGTTAATAGTTCCAATCCTTTCCATATCTTTCTTTTTCCAATCGAGATAAAAAAAATCTCTTTTTTCTCAATTGAAATATTTTTAACCAAATCCATTTATCGTGTCGCCTGCTGTAGGCAGAGTCGACACATAGGATTACCTTTATCCGTTGTCATTGTCCTGCAGTGGCG
>MJUU01031998.1:38486-53630 GCA_002080025.1 Modiolus philippinarum | reverse complement strand
TTTCAATGGGATCAATTTTGCCATTTGCCAGTTATAATATAGGTTTTGCCTGATTTCTTTATGGACAGCCTCTTAATACAAAAATACCCAGGTATGAATAAAAACAGTTAATTTCGTTATGCTGTACACGTGTTTCAAGGAGTAACCTCTCAGCAGCGTTACAATCAAATAATATGGAAAGCCATACTCCAAAACTAGCCCAAAAAGAAGTACTCATTTCCAAAAACATCGACATCGGAAGCTAAATCCAGTGCCAAGGACATCTACTGAGTGCAATACAGGGAATGAAGCCTCAGTATTTTTAATTCATATCCCAGTTTTTCTGCATTTTTAGCCCTTTTTGCAATTTTTAACAACATCTCCGTAATAGCAATGTTCTTTGTAATAGGCTGTGTTTATTGATAAAATGAACATTCCAAGTCGTGAATATGACGGCTTGCCAAAAATGTTGTGATGGGTTGTATCTCTTGGTTCTGTCGTATGTTATACGGATTTTCCTTACTGGTCTCTCCCTGTGATTGATTCGGACTTTTGTTTTCACTTTTATTCGAGTCACACCATATTTAGATATGATATGTTGACTTCTTAAATGTGTTTAACATTTAATAAGTCTGTAACCTTGTAAAAGCTTGGATTTAAGTCGTGAGAAGAAAAAAAAACAGACGCGTGCAAATCGCGTGCAAATCGTACAAACTTAGAAATATACACCCCGTAGGATGGAGCTAGAAAATGAAAATTCGTATTATTGAAATCAATATCATCACTTTTACCATAAATTTCCGTTAAATTGGCTTTGGGATCCAATGACCTGAAGATATTACAGGTTTCTGGCCTCTCACTGATACTGCCGATGTCTACTGAATCTATGATTCTTTACCAAACCCTTCAGGGAGTTTTGAGTTTAATCTTTATTCCGTAGTGCGACAGTGTTTTACCAGCAGACTAGGCTCCTTGAGCTAGCCGGCAGTTTAGCGGCGAGCACTCCTCGACCCATCTTTCTAAATTACGTTTTGTCTTTTTCTTTCCTTCTCAAGATTGTGGTCTTGTAGTTAGTAGTCTACCTTTATTGGGTTTTATTTGTATGTTTTATTATACTATAGGGAAACGGGATAGAGAAAGGGGAGGTTTGGGTACCCATAAACCGGTTTAACCCTACCGCTAGCTCTTGCTAGTGCCGGTACCAAGTCCGGCTATCCCGAGTTCCTATCGTTGTCCATTTTGTCTTTTGTAATTTTATTGTTTTTCTTGTGCGGTTCCCTGGTGGATTGTGGCATGTGATTGTGGTTTTCGGCCATTGTAGGTGTTTCCTGTTATCTTTCTTATATTAATTGATCTTACTAGAATCAATGGTGAAAGCTGGGTTCGGGAAAGGGCAATATTTAGAATCACGGTTTGGTTTATTTAGTTTCAGTACTTGGGGATTCTGATGAGGTTGACATAACCTAAAATTAAAAAACCTTGGAATGTCAATAGTCAGGTCATTGTCAATATACCTTCTGCATGGCAAAACACATTTTAGAGAAATTTTTTTACATAGACTTAGAGAAATTCCTTCGAATTGTTCTATTGAAACTTTAATTAGATGGAGACTTAGAAGCTGAAATTAAGAAAATAAAATTTAGAGTAATAAAGCGTATTTACTGATACAGATTATTTGTGTTTATCAAAATCAGTATCCAAAATAGACTTCTTTGTTTTGATTGTTCTGAATTGGATTTTATGGTGACTTCAAGATGAAAAAAAAACAATAAAAGCGTTGTTCCATTGCTTTACCATGTATTTGTAGAGACTTTGTCTCATGTGCAATAGATACCAAAGTTGTAAAAATTGTCTGATAGATATAAAAGAAATACAAGCAATATATTCTGTGTAATTTACTACTTATATAAACAAAAAACTGCAGTAGAATCCCGAAGGAACAAGGCAAATTATGATTACAAGTCTATCGACATGGGAAAAATAGAACACACAAGAAGCAACGACAAACCAGAGGCTCCCAGGAGCCTGTATCGCTCACCTGGTTTTCATTTGCCACAATCAAGCTAACATTGTAAGTTATACAGTTGAACTTCAGTCTCTCTAACTTTGGTAGCTCAAACTCAACCAATTTTTGAACTGTATTTAAAGTCTGATCATGTTTTACTATATGTCTTTGTTGGACTTTTTTTGACAAAAAACATTCTTGCTCATGACCACTTTTGACACCAGTTTTGAAGTCGAGACATCATTATGTAAATGGCGGCCAACAACAATTTTTAACACCATAAAGTCGCAAAATCAATATCTATTTGGAAACAAAATTTTATTGAAGTCAGACAATGTTGAATTTTCCCGCCTTATTTGGTGGTCAGTTTGAAAATGGCGGTCAATGTACAATTTTCAACACCGGTTTTGAAGTCGCAACATTAGTATCTATTAGGAAACCAAATTTCATTGAAATCAGACAATGTTGAATTTTCCCGCCTTTTTTGTCAGCCATTTTGAAAATGGCAGTCAATGAACAATTTTTAACATCAGTTTTGAAGTTGCCGAATCAATACCTATTTGGAAACCAAATTTCATTGAAATCGGACAATGTTGAATTTTCCCGTCTTTTTTGGCGGCCATTTTGAAAATGGCGATCAACGAAAAAATTTCAACACCGGTTTTGAAGTCGCAACATCAATATCTATTTGGAAACCAATTTTTATTGAAATCGGACAATGTTGCATTTTCCCGCCTTTTTTTGGCGGCCATTTTGAAAATGGCGATCAACAAACAATTTTCAACACCAGTTTTGAAGTCGCTCAGCATGGCAAACATTTTATCAATTTACAATTAACTTTCATCTTCTATAGTTTTGGAAATAAAAGACGAAAAATACAAAAAATTTAAAAATTTGGTGAAAAAGGGGCAATAACTCCTACAAAGGGTTTCTGATTTTCTTCAAAATTTCAGGGTGGATAGATCTTGATATGCTGAACATTTTATCAATTTAAAGTTGACCTCTATCTGTAATAGTTTTTTGATAAAAAATAAAAAATATCAAAATTTTTAAAAATAATTACGGAAAAAGGGCAGGGCTGGTAGATCTTGCCATGCTGATCATTTTTATCCCTTTCAGATTTTTGATATCTGTAATGGTTTTCGAGTTATTTTCAAAATACAGCAATTTACCCCTATGTTCTATTTTTAGTAACAGCAGCCATGTTGTTTGATCCTCGGACTAATCGAACACAATTTTGAAACTGCATACCCTGGTGATGATTCAGGCCAAGTTTGGTTACAATTCGCCAAGCAGTTTCAGAGGAGAAGATTTTTGAAATTGTTGACGGACGGACGGACGACGGACGCAAGTGATGGCAAAAGCTCACTTGGCCTTTTAGGCCAGGTGAGCTAAAAAATGTCGTGAGACAGCAACAAGGCACGGAAATTAAAAGACTACAAGCAAAACTTAAGAACCCATCATGTGAATTCCCATGAAAACCGAGACCGACATCAGGTGCTCCGGAAGTGTAAGCATGTCTTGCTGAGGGAGAAGGGTTCGAAATATGTCATTTATTGGATGAGTACATTTATTAAGTCTTAATAAAGCAATTTATTTAAAAGCAGAGTTCAAAATCCTATGTGACTTACGTTGACCATAGTTGTCACATACTTAGGCAAATAAACCAATGTGTTGAAAATCCGTTTAAAGATTTCAATACTATAAGCTCTAATGTTAAACTTTTTTCTGATGGTGGCCATCGTTGGTGAAATGGGAACCTGCAAAACGCAAAACACAAAAAGCAATTGTGAGTACGTTTCATTCCTAATGGTAGAGTAATTTTAAGGAAAAAAGATCTTTGAATGCGTTTTAAGGATACAATGTTAAACCAAATTTTGCTTTGGAGGCAAACTCGGGATCTACTGTTGGGTTCTTTATGCTGTTTCGGTGTGTACTCATTGTGGAAGGCCTCATTGTAACTTCAATATGAAGACCAACAAAAGGCGTTATTAACTTTGGTTAATCATGCCTTGTATTTGAGGGGATTTTGTCCCGCATGTGTTTACTTTATATCCCTTTATTTGCTCATTTCTAACCCGAAAGCCGATTGTATTTGAAACCTTACAATATCTAATTTTTGTAAATTTTCTTGAAAACTAAGGAGTATCTCCCTCATGCAAAGCTCTGTCCTTAGCTGATTTTGGCTTTACATTTAGATCATATTGGTTATGTGTTCTCTATTAGTTTTTATTAAACATTTTTGAGTTTATGATCTTCAAACGTTTAAATTTTATCTGCCTTGAAGAGACATAAGTTGTCAAAATGCGCATATGCAGAAATCAAATTCAGAGTAACTTCGGTATTAAGTCATTTGTTACCACTGGGTCGATGCCACTACTGGTGGACTGTTGGTCCCCGCGGGTATTCACCGGCCCAGTAGTCAGTACTTCGATGCTGACCCGAAAGCCGATTGTATTTGAAACCTTACAATATCTAATTTTTGTAAATTTTCTTGAAACTAAGGAGTATCTCCCTCATGCAAAGCTCTGTCCTTAGCTGATTTTGGCTTTACATTTAGATCATATTGGTTATGTGTTCTCTATCAGTTTTTATTTAACATTTTTGAGTTTATGGTCTTCCAAACGTTTATATTTTATCTGCCTTGAAGAGACATAAGTTGTCGAAATGCGCATATGCAGAAAATCAAATTCACAGTAACTTCGATATTTAGTTATTTTCTAAAGGAACCTGCCTCTCCTGCAGGATGGGGTCCGTAGAAAGATTCGACCACAGCTTGAAGAATGTGATCTCAATATTTCTCTAGTTTTGGTATACATGTTCATGCGAGAATTTCTCATATAAATGTACTAATAAAATTTAACATTTATTGTTCATTTTTGTTTATTTGTTTTGTCTTTGTCATACTGTCTCAATTCGTGTTGCTGTGAATCGCCGTGATTTTGGATTTATGATTTTAGAATTTCCCCTTTCCTCGTTCTTGCTTCGGTATTCGTTTGCCGATGTATATTAAGAATTTTTAATTTCTAAAATCGACCATCATTCTGACATTCTGTACATAAAAATGTTCGTATCTACCGATTTTATTTGCCAAGTTTTTCAACTCTAGCTGAATCGTCTTTTGGTCTCTTGGGAAACGGAGAAGAATGTTTGGAAGTGTATTTTGCCCGATATTTTAAGCTGGTTGACGATCTCGCACCCATGTCAAAGAGAATGGATGTAGCGTTGTTCTACATTCATCAAGTGAATTCCGCTCGAACCGATGCTATACGTTGTCCTCGATTTACTACAAGAGTATCTTTATTGTTGAAGGCCTCATGGTTAACTCAAGATGACGGACAACAACAGAAGCTGTGCTTAATTTGATTAATCTTGCCATATATATATATATATATACATAGGAATACTATGAACATTTACAAAATATAACTATTTGTTCATTTGCTTAAGAATTTGTCTTTCGTTAAGTGTTGACCCCAATGAAAAGAATTCCCATTGCTTTAAATGTATGCTCTCTGTACCTCTCCAGACAAACATGGACATAGCGCTGTTTGTCAGCCAATTGAATTCGTCTCAAACCAGTGCTTGAGATTGTCTTTACTGACAATCATGTATAAGTCTTTCCTCATTATTGAATGTTTAAGAGTGACTGCAAGATAAAAAAAACGGCAATTAAAACATTGTTATTGTACCATGTATTTCTAGAGATTTCCCCCATTAATATTTTAAATCGATATAACTTTATTTGTTGAAGAGGTGAGAGGAAAGCAACATCTGAAACAAATACAACGAGAGAAGAAGATGAAGAGAAAGAAATATTTCAAAATTATCATCTTCATCAATATAATATTACTTTTCTGTTCACCAAATTAGCTTTATTTGTCAACAATTGCGAGTTATAAATGTGCACTTTGTTATAAAACTAGACTATAGTACAAACGAATTTGGAGATTCAATACAGTAAATCTACACGACTAGGTTAATGATAAAACTTTGGCATTTCAAAAAAATATTTCGCACAAATTTTAACCTTTATATAGGCCTTAAAAACGCAAAACAAAGCACTTTCTGTGACGATGACATTTAAAAATGATATATTTCAACGTTTCTGATATGATCTCACTCCCTTGTCGTGCATTGTAATCTTTCATACATTTATTGCATGTTTATGAAGAATAAAAATAACTCTAAGTTGTGTGGGAATATATACCTTTTTCTAGAAGTAAAGCTACAGACAGCTATACAAAATAACAATCATCTTCTTAAAGCTTTATCAAAAGAATTGGTGTAGTCTGTGAGATATTACAAATGAAATACGTTTGTCAACAAGAACAGAGTTTCAAAATAAATTAACAAAAACCTATTGATGAAAATACAGTTTCAAATGTAAAAAATGGAAAAAAAGAAACATGTGTGTCAACAAGTCTAAAAATTAACAAAAATATATATCAAAAAACAGTCCTAAATGAAACAGCAGTTACAATACATTGGCCTACAAGTTGAAAGTTTTAAGGGAGTACGAGCGTCAGATTTCAGAAGCATTCTATATCCTCGGGTTTTATCCATCAAAACAGTTCTAAAACTTTTTGCACATGGATCACATTTTCTTGGTCATAAGTCACTTTAAAACACATAAAATAAACTGTGTATGAAATTTAATTAACTCCCAATTATAATTTCATATATCTAAAAGCCTATAAACATCTTATGCATATTGAAGGAAAACTCTAAAGAGATCTGTTTCCCGCCAAAATTTTGACATCTTATTTCTCAAAAATTCCTACATGGATTTTCAAATTTTTTTTGCTCAAACTGTTCCATTAGTAGTAGTGTATCGGGTCACCCTAGAACACCTGTTCTCCCATAGAGCTAATGTTGAAATCCCTAAAATACCCCCATTTATGCAAATGTGCTAATTAACCACGCCCATTTTCCTTATATGGTCATCCATGATCCCTACTTCAAAGCGTCAAGAACGTAGAGCACCGTGAGCTTAGCGAAATGGTGTGAGAGTGGCGTGACGATTGGGGTGGGGCAACCGGGTTCAGTATTCTAACCTAAACTTCTTTCTATTGTTTTATTCTATTTTGATGCCTTCTTTCGTGTTGCTTGAATAACCATTGCAAATAGAAGTTTTATTCTTTGTGTATGTACTTTATCCCAACTTTATCACACTGATATTTTTTTTGTCCGATACTACAATCTTTTCTATGTATTTTCTGTACTTGTGTTTAACATATAACCTTAACCAAACCGTTGCATTGGTAGCGATTTGTTCCACCTCTTCTACCCTTTGTCTTTTGTCTCAGTTATCTCCCTTTGTTTTGTGTACTCTGGAGTTCATGTTTCGTTTTGTCCTACGGTTACCCAAGCTTTTGCATCTTTTTATTGTTTTACCCCGTTCTGCGTATTATTGATTTTTGGTGCATTTCCTGCTCTTGTTTCCCATATCTATATACTTTTCATTCTATTAGGCAATAAATAAGACACTAATTTAGAGATATATACATATTTTATTTTCTCCGTCATGGGTTAGGGAATAGGGTTTGGGAGGTTCCTTAAAAAAAAAAAAAAATAGATAATAATGTGTTACTATTGTCTTTTCTTTCCTTCTCCTCTCCCTTTTAGGCCTAAATCCTCTCATCCTCTCAAATTCCCGAGATGAGCACGCGAGCAGGACGAGCAGCGAAATGAGCATGTGAGCAGTGAAAACGAGCAGCGAAATGAGCATGTGAGCATACCTTTCAACGGCTAAGTTACAGCTTTCACCACCGCAAGTTACAAGATACTTGTCACCACCACTTACAGCTGAATTCCCGAGATGAGCACGCGAGCAGCACGAACAGCGAAATGAGCACGCGAGCAGTAAAAACGAGCAGCAAAATGAACACATGGGCATACCCTTAAACAACGAATCCCTTTTCTCACCACACAGCAGCAGCAGCAGCAATATTCCCGAGATGAGCACGCGAGCAGCACAAGCAGCGAAATGAGCACGCGAGCATACCTCTAAACAGTGAAAATGTAGCTTTTTCCCACCGCACAGCGGCTGCAGCAGCAGCAATATTCCCGAGATGAGAACGCGAGCAGCACGAGCAGCGAAATGAGCACACGAGCAGTGAAACGAGCACTCGAGCAGCGACATTCCCAATCTGACCGTATTTAAAGCTTTGCTCTGTAAAATATCGTCATTCGTACTTCGAATCCAGAGAGAAGAAGACGTCCATAATGTATCACTGCGACATTTGTGAATACACGACCAATCGTCACTTCAATCTCGTTCGCCACAAGAATCAGAAACACGAAATAGAAGATACTTCGCCAACTGAATCGGATACAGAGTCTAAAGTATCAGAGGAAAGCAATCACTCTAACGAATCTGCATATAGCAACGAAGAAAGTAACGACTCTAATACGTCAGAAGAGTCCACGGACGAAAGCACTGACGATGAAGATGACCAAGAGCCTCCATGGAAGCTGATCGTCAATCAAACATTTGACAAACTCGAACCAGAATACACCAAGAAAGTAGAAGAGTTGATAGAAGAAGGACACGACTCCGAAAAGGCTCGTTTAGCCGCATATGAATAAACTTTTTAGAGACCATACGAGAAATCAATACCTGGAAACAGTGTTCTGGATGCAGGATTTCAACAAAGATCCAATTCACAAAAAGATCAGAGATACAGCCAAACGTTTAAGAGATGAAGAAGACAACGAAACTAGGGAATCTTGGCAATATGCAGTGAAGAAAAGAAAATATCTGTTAGATGACGTATTGGACGGATTCAAACCACCACCAATCGAGGACAGCAACGACTCGATGTAAAGTCATAAAAGAAAAGGGGGATGGGGGTAATGCGGCCTACCCTTTAAGATAGCCAGTCACAAGCCTGGATAAACGCAGAATACCCCTTTGGAATGTATACTAGAATTCACCCCGTCAAAATTTTGGACCTCTTTTACACCCATACTATTAGAGATACGACCTCACACATGTGACCATTTGATTTAGAATGACAAAGTTACCCCGAAATCATATATAACATTGCTATAGTACTTGACTTAGGAAAATTTAATTTTGGGCTATTCCCGAAATTTTGGACCCCCTCGTAACACCCCAAATATTAGAGAGAGGACTTAATACATGTCAGCATTCGGTTTAGATGGTCAAAGTTTTTTTCGATTTCCAGAGTTATCGTTCGTTTCCCGTACAATAGAAAAAAGAAGGGAAACGGGGAATGTGTCAAAGAGACAACGACCCAAAGGGGAGTAATAACAACTCAAAGCCACCATAAGATCTTCAATGAACGGTGAGAAAACCCCACACCCAACGGCAGGTCGGAGTCGGCCCCTGAACGAAGAGCAATCAATTCCAATGTATATATCAATCCGGGGTAACATTGAGCTCCTGTAGCGATTGGTAAAGGTTTCAAGTCTCTATCTCTTATCGTTTGGAAGATAGGGGTACCCGAAAACTCGGGAATGGCGTATTTGTATTTGTTTCAGATGTTGCTTTCCTCTCACCTCTTCAACAAATAAAGTTATATAGATTTCAAATATTAATGGGGGAAATCTCTAGAAATACATGGTACAATAACAATGTTTTTATTGCCGTTTTTTTATCTTGAAGTCACTCTTAAACATTCAATAATGAGGAAAGACTCATTTATGATTGTCAGTTAAGGCAATCTCAAGCACTGGTTTGAGACGAATTCATTTGATTGCTGACAAATAGCGCTATGTCCATGTTTGTCTGGAGAGGTACAGAGGTCACAAGCCTGGATAAACGCAGAATGCCCCTTCGGATTGTATACGAGAATTCACCCCTGTCAAAATTTTGGACCTCTTTTACACCTATAATATTAGAGATAGAATGACAAAGTTACCCCGAAATCATATATAACATTGCTATAGTACTTGACTTAGGAAAATTGAAATTTGGGCTATTCCCGAAATTTTGGACCCCCTCGTAACACCCCAAATATTAGAGATAGGACTTAATACATGTCAGCATTCGGTTTAGATGGTCAAAAGTACCCCGCCATTCCCGAGTTTTCGGGTACCCCTATCTTCCAAACGATAAGAGATAGAGACTTGAAACCTTCACCAATCGCTGCAGGAGCTCAATGTTACCCCGGATTGATATACACATTGGACTTGATTGCTCTTCGTTCAGGGGCCGACTCCGACCTGCCGTTGGGTGTGGGGTTTTCTCACCGTTCATTGAAGATCTTATGGTGGCTTTGAGTTGTTATTACTCCCCTTTGGGTCGTTGTCTCTTTGACACATTCCCCGTTTCCCTTCTTTTTTCTATTGTACGGGAAACGAACGATAACTCTGGAAATCGAAAAAAAGCTTGACCATCTAAACCGAATGCTGACATGTATTAAGTCCTCTCTCTAATATTTGGGGTGTTACGAGGGGGTCCAAAATTTCGGGAATAGCCCAAATTTCAATTTTCCTAAGTCAAGTACTATAGCAAGACTTTACATCGAGTCGTTGCTGTCTTCGATTGGTGGTGGTTCGAATCCGTCCAATACGTCATCTAACAGATATTTTCTTTTCTTCACTGCATATTGCCAAGATTCCCTGGTTTCGTAGTCTTCTTCATCTCTTAAACGTTTGGCTGTATCTCTGATCTTTTTGTGAATTAGATCTTTGTTGAAATCCTGCATCCAGAACACTGTTTCCAGGTATTGATTTCTCGTATGGTCTCTAAAAAGTTTATTCATGTCTTCATATGCGGCTAAACGAGCCTTTTCGGAGTCGTGTCCTTCTTCCATCAACTCTTCTACTTTCTTGGTGTATTCTGGTTCGAGTTTGTCAAATGTTTGATCAACGATCAGCTTCCATGTAGACTCTTGGTCATCTTCATCGTCAGTGCTTTCGTCCGTGGACTCTTCTGACGTATTAGAGTCGTTACTTTCTTCGTTGCTATATGCAGATTCATTAGAGTGATTGCTTTCTTCTGATACGTTGGACTCTGTATCCGATTCAGTTGGCGAAGTATCTTCCATTTCGTGTTTCTGATTCTTGTGGCGAACGAGATTGAAGTGACGATTGGTCGTGTATTCACAAATGTCGCAGTGATACATTATGGACGTCTTCTTCTCTCTGGATTCGAAGTACGAATGACGATATTTTACAGAAGAAAGCTTTAAATACGGTCAGATTGGGAATGTCGCTGCTCGCGTGCTCGTTTTACTGCTCGTGTGCTCATTTCGCTGCTCGTGCTGCTCGCGTTCTCATCTCGGGAATATTGCTGCTGCTGCAGCTGCTGTGCGGTGGTTAAAAGCTACATATTCACTATTTAAGGGTATGCTCATGTGCTCATTTCGCTGCTCGTGCTGCTCGCGTGCTCATCTCGGGAATATTGCTGGTGCTGATGCTGCTGCTGTTCGATGAGAAAAGGGACAAATTCGTTGTTTAAGGGTATGCCCACGTGTTCATTTTGCTGCTCATTTTTACTGCTCGCGTGCTCACTTCGCTGCTCGTGCTGCTCGCGTGCTCATCTCGGGAATTCAGCTGTAAGTGGTGGTGACAAGTACCTTGTAACTTGCGGTGGTGAAAGCTATAAATTAGCCGTTGAAAGGTATGCTCACGTGCTCATTTCGCTGCTCGTTTTCACTGCTCACATGCTAATTTCGCTGCTCGTCCTGCTCGCGTGCTCATCTCGGGAATTTGAGAGGATGCAATTTCTTTTTTTTAAGGAACCTCCCAAACCCTATTCCCTAACCCATGACGGAGAAAATAAAATATGTATATATCTGTAAATTAGTGTCTAATTTATTGCCTAATAGAATGAAAAGTATATAGATACGGGAAACAATAACAGGAAATGCACCAAAAAATCAATAATACACAGAACGGGGTAAAACAATAAAAAGATGCAAAAGCTGGGGTAACCGTAAGACAAAACGAAACATGGACTCCAGAGTACACAAAACAAAAGGAGATAACTGAGACAAAAGAGAAAGGGTAAAAGGGGTGGAACAAATCGATACCAATGCAACGGTTGGGTTAAGGTTATATGTTAAACACAAGTACAAAAAATACATAGAAAAGATTGAAGTATTGGACAAAAAAAAATATCAGAGTGATAAAGTTTGGATAAAGTACATACACAAAGAATAAAACTTCTATTCGAAATGGTTATTCAAGCAACACGAGAGAAGGCATCAAAATAGAATAAAACAATAGAAAGAGGTTTGGGTTAGAATACTGAACCCGGTTGCCCCACCCCAATCATCACACCACTCTCAAACCATTTCGCTACGCTCACGGTGCTCTACGTTCTTGACGCTTGGAAGTAGGGATCATGGATTACCATATAAGGAAAATGGGCGTGGTTAATTAGCTCATTTGCATAATAGGGGGTATTTTAGGGATTTTAACATTAGCTCTATGGGAGAACAGGTGTTCTAGGGTGACCCGATACACTACTATTAGTAGTGCTCTTCAAAACAAAAGCTCAGAATTTTAATTCTAATTACAAAATTTCTGACACTCGTACTCCCTTAACAACAAACCCTTGATAAAACAACAAGAACAAAAAATTGTTTAACAAGTGATTTTTTTCATGAAATATATAAACAACAAACCCGTGATAGACCGTAGGTCGGCAAACGGATAAGTTTTGATAAAAATAGATAAACAACCAACCCGTGATAGACCGTAGGTCGGCAAACGGATAAGTTTTAATAAAAATAGATAAACAACCAACCCGTGATAGACCGTAGGTCGGCAAACGGATAAGTTTTAATAAAAATAGATTAACAACAAACCCGTGATAGACCGTAGGTCGGCAAACGGATAAGTTTTAATAAAAATAGATAAACAACCAACCCGTGATAGACCGTAGGTCGGCAAACGGATAAGTTTTAATAAAAATAGTTAAACAACCAACCCGTGATAGACCGTAGGTCGGCAAACGGATAAGTTTTAATAAAAATAGATAAACAACCAACCCGTGATAGACCAGATAAGTTTTAATAAAAATAGATTAACAACAAACCCGTGATAGACCGTAGGTCGGCAAACGGATAAGTTTTAATAAAAATAGATAAACAACAAACCCGTGATAGACCGTAGGTCGGCAAACGGATAAGTTTTTATAAAAATAGATAAACAACCTACCCGTGATAGACAGTAGGTCGGCAAACGGATAAGTTTTAATAAAAATAGATAAACAACCAACCTTTACAAAACATTGTCAAAGAATGGATAAGTTTAAAAAGAAAATAGATTAACAACAAACCCTTAATAAAATTACATTTACAAAACATAGGTCAACAGGTGAACATTTTTCACAAAAACTGGTTAACTATAATGGCTTACAAAAGTAAGTTCCTTGAATGAACTGCATGTAAAAAAATGTTTGTCAATGAGTTAGTAAGTTTTTCGCATGAACAACTTATCAAGTGGATAAAATTAATAAAAATAGCTAGATATCAAATTCGAGAATACATATTTAGATAATTATTATATAAAATATAAACGATATGGAGTAAATGCATATGTAATGGATGTGACTGATTATGTCCCTTGATGAAATCGGACTTTTAGTGTTTATGAATTTTAGAACATTCGTTTTATAATTTAAATCAATAGGACTTATTATAATTGACAGTAAATGTGTTTATTTCATATTTATTTTGTTTAATATTTGATTTTATTCACCTTTTGTCTTTACTTTGAAAATTTAGATTTCTTTCCTTACTTTTCTGAAGTAATTTTAACGAAGACATATATAGATATGTTCGACTATCATTCTTCAGTAGTGGGTGGAGTATTCTTACTCCACATCAAAAAGCAATTTGAATTAGATTGCAGCTCGCTTGAAAGTTAGTCTTTCAACCTCGAGCAACTTTTGGCTTATACACGTTCTTAAAAAGCAGTCTGAATTAGACTGACACTCGCTTGAAAGCCAGCCTTTCAACCTCGAGTTCTTTTGGCATTACACATTTTGGCAATATGATTTGGATACTTTCTAAAGTCTTAAAACACAACGCGAAATATTCTTTTGGGCAAGTTTAAAATACTTTCTTTTTGTTTCAAAGTTGCTTTTCTATTTGGAATTCATCTTGATTCTTGTTGATGTTAAACTGTTGTACATTTGTAAATAAAGTATTCGAAATGTTTGAATCGTTATGTTCAGCCATATACTGATATCAGGTATCCTGCATACGAATCAGGGGCGAAGTATCTGCCACTACACTGCCCAGGAGGTCAAATCTGGTTGATCGCTGACCCCCTCCTGTTACACATATAAGACAAAGTTTCTACAAAAACATGGTATAGCCTAGCAATTGAACAACCTTTTATCGTTGTTCTTCATCTTGAAATCGCAATTAGGCCTTCAGTAATGAGCTTTGTTCATACCTCATAGTAAGTTCAAAACGGCCCATAGCACCGGTTTAAGTGGCATTCATTGCTAAATGTCGAACAATGATATATCCATGCTACTGCACTTATAAATGGGGGATCGTCAACAAACATTAGATAAACAAAGTGTTCTTGTAATTGTGATGTCATCCGGTGCCCGAAAAAAAGACCAACAGAAGACAATCACAACATATATACAATAAAAGGACATTGACTCAATTGTAGAAAGTTTGTTTACAAGGTATTTGGGAATAATCGACCAAGGGACATAAACGGGACAGTTTCAAATCTTCGTGAATGACAAAAAAAGTCCTTAGAAAAATGTCCGTATTGATATGAAAGTAGACATTAACAGTGTTTTATCAGGCGGTTTAGCAGAATGCACATCCTGGCCTTTCTTTAAATAGCCGTTTGCCTTATTCTTGTTTTTTTCTTTAAGATCTTTGGTCTTGTACTTGATTAACAAAATACCTAAGTTATTGTTTATTGAGTTTCTACTGCGTATGACCATATGTCTCTTCGGTGCAGATAAAACTAGGCTTATAGTACTAACGAATTGTAGATTCAATTAATTAAATCTACGCTTCTAGTTGGAGATAAGACTTTGGCGTTTCAGTTTTCGCACAAATGTCAAACGCAATTTTGGAATTAAAAAACGCAAAACAAGCACTTCTGTGACGACTGACATTTGAAAATTCTCTATTTTATTGTAAGTGTCTAATATCAACATTTCTGATAAGATCTTACTCCCTTGTCGTGCATTGTAAATTTTT
>MJUU01031998.1:17923-38001 GCA_002080025.1 Modiolus philippinarum | reverse complement strand
CAAAAATAATTGCCAAAATTTGAAAGTATCAATAGTATATCCATATGAGAAATTCTCTCACGCACAAGTACACCATAACTGAAAATATAGAGAGCATACATCTCTCGCACGGGGAATCGTTTTACGGACTCCACACTGCAGGAGAGACAAACACCAGTCCTAAATGGTGAATAAAAGGATATGGAGTAAATGCACATGAGACAAACTCTCTACAAATACATGGTAAAAAACAAGCAAAGGAACAACGCTTTTATTGTTGTTCTTCATCTTCATCTTGTGTCTTTCGAAGTAAAGCTATGAAATGCTATGTAAAATAACAATTGTCCTCTTACGTTTTGTCGAAACAATAAGTGTGGATTGTGAAAGAGAACTCTAGCTGAGATACATGTAAAATGCATTGGTCAACAAGTGTAAAGTTTTTACAAAAAGAGATTAACAGCAAATTCAATAGACAAAAAAACAGTAAAAAAACATGTTCCAACAAGACAAAATTCACCACAAATATAAAAACAACAAAGCCTTAAAGAAACATAAGTAAAAAAAACATGGGCTAAGTAAGTTGAAAGTTCGAGCAAAAAATCGAAAAATAAACCTATACTTACAAAACATTGGTTTACAAGTGATAACTTTCAACACAATTGATAACCACAAACCCCTGATAGAATAACAGTAATAAAACAATGATCTGCAAACGGACAAGTTATAACAAAGGTAGATAAACAACAAACTCTTTAAAAATAACAGTAACAAAATATAGGAAAGCAAACGGGTAAGTTTTAACGAAAAATTGATAAACAAACCCTTGATGAAACTGCAATTAGAAAACATGGGTCAATCAGTGAAAAGGTTTAATAAAATAGGTTAACAACAATAGCTTACAAACAGAATCCTTACTGAAACTGCATATAAAAACGTGTGTCAATAAGTTAGAAAGTTTTAACAGCAAATGGAAAAAATAATGACCTTGCTTAAATAGCAGGAACAAAAGTTGGATCAGCAAGTGCATAAAATTAACAAAAATTGCTAGATTTAAGGTCAGACTCCATAGATGGCCATTATAACGATTTGTGAAATTTCTTAATTACCTGAAGTTCACTTTATGCGGCGATATGATTTTCTCAAAGCGGCATGTCTGCCAAGTAACATATCCGAACGATGGCCCAACTTTAAAGTCAAATAAGAAATTTCTATCGCCTAACCTGAATGTGGTATGCAAATTACCAATTTTGCCTGTCAGATCCTTGGGCATGCATGAACTCATTGATTAGGCTTCAGTATTTTTCACATGCAAGGAAAGACATTGAATCAAAATGCTGGTCAATCCAAAAGTATTTCATGATCACTTGAGTGGTTTAAAACTCAGATATTGTTAATATTGAAAGTGAAAGTAGCATGGCTCTGTTTATATAAGTAGTACTTTTGACTATGCCAGCAGCTAATTGGTCATTTAGTAGAGTCTAACAAAATATCGAGAATACCTATTTGGATAATTAATATTATACTAGTACGCAGTTAAGACCCCAGTAAAAGAGGGATGCATATGGCAAAATGAAGGTCAGTTTGCTAATTTGCATACGACCGCCATGTTAAAACAATATGGCCGACTTTATTGTAATACAATATTAAGTGCTTGACGATAAAAAATTTAATTTTACTCAATAAATTATTTGTGGGCAATTTCTCTTTACTTTAATTTACCCCTACACCGGTTTTGAATTCTTGGTGCGAATTTAGCGTTTGAACTCAATAAACTGGAGGTTCCTGGCAATATTCTTAAAAAGAAGCATTTTCCTTTATATTCTTAACTAAATTTTAATAAACTGAAATTTGGAGGCCGTTCCTTGACAAACAGGCCACTGAATGCAAACTCTCTTTTCCTGTAATGCCACTTCCGGATAAAAAGTTCCGGTAAATATACTTGGTTTTTAGTTCTGTTTCGATTTGCAGGTTCCTGAAAGCCTCAAAAAACGTGCTTTTTATATTTTCCTACAATGACGCCATTTTCTTTGCGTAAAGTAGAGAACCAAAGTCTAAATACAAACCCATTCTATCAGCAGAATCTTGTCATGTCGTCTGCACCGGTGTTATCTAGTTTTGTAAATATTTTACGAAAGGATATGGAGTAAATGAACATGAGACCATAACACATATGTTAACTCCAACTGCAATATATTTAATGAGCTGTAAACAATAATAATTTTAATGAGCTTGTAAACAAGCGATCATGTGATCATCTATGGAATGTGAGGTACCAATAGGGTAGAAAGTCAACATTTACAAATGTGTGTTGACCCGGGATGTTTAGGCTTTCGGAAATTGATTCTAAAATTATGTAGTGTGACGTCATTGACGTCATGAATAATTCATTACCTCATGAATAAAAAAGTGACCCTGATTTTGCCATATGGTTAGACCAAGTGGTATAACAGGGACAATTAAAAATCTAAAACTTGACAATAATTCTTATCACCCTTCTGTTTGTTTTTATATATTAGCATGCAAAGTACATCTGCAAAACCAGTATCTGGTTGACCCGGATATGTCAGAAGTTGACCTGGATATATCAAGCGATTCTCCGAACATTTCAAAAGTAATAACTTTTTTCGAGTGTTCACACGAGAGTCACAATTCACAAGTAGATAAACTAGATGTGAGAGAAATTTCAGAAACTAGGTCACTGATATATCCGGCAGTGCTTCAATGTTTTCGCTTTATGACGTCATAAGAGCTCTAAGGAAAGAAAAAGAACGTAACACGCAAAGGATGCTGCAACATTCAAAATCGACAAGATTTCGAAAACTTCAGTAAAAATGTTTATCCGGTTACAAAACATTTGGTGATAAATGATTTAAAACTTCAAAACATGTTTTATGCAGCTGAAAATTGTTGAAAAGGCCAGAATGACGTTCATGTCTATTTTTCCGCGTGACTTTGGAAGAATTTGAAACGTCAGTTCAAAAGTTATAAATCAAGAATACAAAATAAAGGATAATAAATAAGTTACCGAGCTTTTGACAGCTGAAGTATTGTAAAAAATCACCCTGCTCGCCAGAATAGGAAGCTTGGCCTCATTCGCTACGCCCACACGCCCCTGTGTGTGCTTCATATTCTGGCCCAGGGGATGATATCTTACATAGCTGTCAAGAGCACTATGATATATACATCTCACAAATTAAACAAACCCAAGAAAAATCTACAACCTTATATTTGAATAAGTATATTTATAAATGTTCGTGTTTTTAAGTTTACCGTTTATCTTATTTCTACTTTTTCATGACAGTGGTCTTGTACATGAAAACAAAATACAGAGTTTACTGTAATTTAGTTTCTACATATAACCGTTTCGACATTTTATGTCTCTTCGGTGCAGATCAAATAAAAAAACATTTGGACGACCATAAAACAAAATAATTATAAAATCTGATCGAGAACAAATTCCTAAATGATCTGATGAGTTTGATTCGTTGTTTTTTATACTTTATGGAAGAGGAGCTTTTGGGTACCTAAAAATCGATTAAACTCTACCGCTGAATTTTGGTAGTGTCGGTACCAAATCTGGCTGTTCCGACTTCATTACGTTCGTTTGAAGTTACGTTGAATTGTGGCATGTGATTGAAATTTTCAATAATTGTAGCTTTCCTTATCAACATCAACGAAAAATGTATGATGATTTTCATGATTTTACAGTATCCATGGGGAAAATGAACCAAATGCAGGCTAGATATTTTATCGAATCTGGGAGTAATCTACTCAACGCGTTCTGCGTGTGGAAAAATAAGCCTTCCAGATTCAGTGAAGGGCTCTTATATAATGTCGTGAGCATGTATGTATAATCTATATTGTACGTAAATTACACAGCTCCTCAAAGCGTACTGCGTGCAAAAACGAAATTTCACTGCGTAGCTATTGACAATTTAGGAGCAATAACTTGTGTCATAGTTCGTTGGAGGTTATTAATTTAAACCTCAGTTGACGTAGGAAATACAGGTATATATATATTTGTCGCGTGTGTATATGTATTGAGTTTTATTAAAATAAATATATGATGTTTTATCATATCTTCTTCCATCTTTTCTTTTATATATTTTGGTATCACTTCCTACAGAACAGTCAATCAGTTGTAATTATAAATTTGTGATTCTTAAATAAAATGACGCAATACAATTGCTCGTATGTGATTTTGATCTTACAAACTCCACTGTTTATTTAATACATCGGCAAACGAATATAAAGCAGAAGAGAATCAATAATATAATAGCTTACAGCTAAGTTACTGTAAAATTAGTTTCTGCATATGACCATATCAACAACTTATGTCTCTTTGGTGCAGATCAAATAAAATATTGGAAAGATGTATGAAAGCTTACAGAGGACAATATATGGCAATAAGGAGAAATGACAAAAAAAAATTAGCACCGCAGTTACCTTAAATTTAGTTTCTCCATGTGGCCATTTCGACAATTTATGTCTCTTCAGTGCAGATAAAATCTAAACATTTTGAAGACTAAAAACTCAAAGATGTTTAAAAACTGATAGAGAACAAATAAGCAAATCTGATCTAAATGGAAAGCTCAAATAAGCTAAGGACAGAGCTTTGCATGAGGGAGATAATCCTTAGTTTTCAAAAAAGTTACCAAAATTTAGATATCGTAGTTTCCAAATAAAATCGGCTTACGGGTCAGATAAAGATAAGACAATAAACAAAAATGAATAATAAAGACACAAAAACTAAAGATATCACCAGTAATGAAATAATAGGGGTCACAAGAAACATCTACAATGGATGACAATTACAATTACATACTACAATCTACAAAAAGGAAAAACACAAAAGTAAAACATAAACAACGATAGGTACTCGGCACAGCCGTACTTGGTAACAGCAATAGCAAAACCCAGCGGTTGGGTTAAACTGGTTTATGGGAAAGCAAATATCCCCTTTATTTGTCCCGTTTCCTTATCGTTTAATAAATATACGGATAAAACCCAATACACGTAGACTAATAACTGAATGACCACAATCTTGAGAGGAGAAAAATGACAATACGTAATTTTGAAAGATGGGTCAAGGGGTGCTCGCCGCTGATCTGTCTGCTAGATAAAGAAGCCTAGTCTGTTGTAAAATACATTTTGAAAGAAAAATCAAACTCAAAACTTCCCAAAGGGTTTGGTAAAGAATTATCATAAAGTTCAGGAGACATCGGCAGTATCAGTGAGAGGCCAGTATGTGTGTAAAATTTTCATGTCATTAGATCTCAAAGCTAATTTTACGAAAGCAAGCAGAATATCTTGTCGATATCACCTATTGCTTAAAGTTACGTCTCAGCTTTTCTGGATTTTAAATCAGTTTTTGCTTTGTTTCCGATGTTGCCGTTTTGGACTGACGGTTCAGTTCTCACTTACTTTTAACAACATTTCCGTAAAAACGAAGATCAGAAATGCCTAAAGTAATAAGCTGTTTGTGAGTAACGCCATATTTAGATATCAAATGGTCAAATCTAATATAAAACTTCTTTAATGTATTCAACAACTTATGAAATCCGTAACCCTGTTGCAGAAATTTGACTGTGATAGTAAGGTTACGTTCATTAAAATCGTCAAGATTAGAACAAACGCATGTGAATCGTTCCAATTGAGAAATACGCCCCGTGGGATGAAGCTAGAGGTCACCGTTAATAAAAGGGAAATTAGTAATAGTGAAATCAAAATTATCCGTTTTATCATATATCTAAATTTTCAGTTTACCAAAGTCAATAATGATAGTTAGATCCAGATAAGGACAGTATTTGGAATCATTGTTAGCTTGATTTAATTTCAAAACTTATGAGTAAATGATGACTAGATAATCTAAAAACTGGGGATTGTCAATAGTAAGAATATCGTCAATGTACCTGCTGTTATCATTGAAAATAGATTGATTGATTGATTGAATATTGTTTAACGTCTACTCAGCAATATTTCAGCTATATCAAGACGAGAACAAGTTTGTTGATAAATAATCACTTTGGGGTATGGAAATGGCCATGGGACGGGAAATTCTGACTGCCACTGGAAAAGTAGGGTGAAATCGTCAAGGGCGGGGAATTTAGCCTTGTAGCCGATCACCTACGGATCACCCCAAAAAGAGCTTGCTACAAGGGTTCTTTAACGTGCAGGAAGCGTGGCATTTCTTCCAACACGTGGACCTGAGTTTACATCCCATCCGAAAGATGGGTTGTGTATTTATTAATCCCGCACAACCACGGAATGGGTCCTATTTCTATATCCCGGGACCCTCGGGGTCCTCTGTTAGGATGGCTCATACTCCAAGCTCAGAGGATGCTGCGGGCCTATTCTTCAGCCGGGACCGCGCACGGCGGTTGAAAATAGAACATAGAAATATTAATTATTAGTATTTTTGTTCGCGAGACAAGGATTATCAGGTCCATATCAGATGAGCCCGTAGGGCGAATCTGATATGGACCTGATAATCCTTGTCGAGCGAACAAAAATACTAATAATTATTTTATCGGTAATTCCACAATGGAATACAAACTAAATTACTTTTTATTTAAATTATATTCATTTTTTATGTTTTGTCTTGCTGCAACTTTCGTTCAATAGTGAAAAACTATGCACTATTTTTTTTGTCGAATTTTTATGCATGACGCGGTCACTTACGTGACGTCACTCCATTCATTCAAATGCATGATGACGGTTACGCTAAGGAACGAAGGACGGGACGTATTTTGGAAGTAATGAAAATGTCACATTGAAACAAAATTCAGGATCATATATTAGTGTGATAAGGTAGGTTGAAACTTTGTGATAAATGTCTTGATGTTTTAAGGATATTCAAAAGGAAATTGTTCATATTTCAATGTCCTCTTGAGAAGCTGTCAAGGTGTCATGGCGTCAATGTCATGATGTTACTCTTGTTTTGAGAACACAAGACATTTTCCCCAAGTCCCTGTCACTTATTTTTACCCCATCAACGGCCAATAGTGCTCTGTCCGATCCTGTCCCTGTCCCTATTTCCTTTTTAAGATCCCGTCGAGAGTTGACGTTTGCTCCCTCTCTCTTCTCTGTCTCCGTTCTCTGTCGCCTAGTTTTTCTCCTGTCTTTACCAAATTTCAATAAGCCCCACGTCTCGTTGCAATAATTTACTAGTAATATGGACAAACTCACCAATCCGAATTTTGGTGGAAATATTGTATTGACAGTGCCATGGTGCCGGAGGTTATGTTTTTGTTGTTGTTGGGGGGGGGGAGGGACTACCATTACTTAGGAAAATCGTTTTTATTTCAGGAAGAAAATTTCAGATACTCTCCGGATACTGTGTATGCGTTGCATTTTAATTGTACTTGTAACACTACTTAGTGTCTGGGTAGATCTGATTTAGCACAACATTTGATCTCATCATGTCATGTTTATATTTTTGTTGATTGTTGGTGTTTTTTGTCAAGATTTTCTATTTATTTATCTATTTTTTTTTTCTTGTTTGCATGAAAATTTGTTTTGATGTTAAAAATCATTGACATTTATTTACTATGCAAAAGGTGTAGTTATTTTTGTTGCACGTTTATGTTATGCTAGCTATTTTTTTCCACATCATTCACGTGCTTTTTTGCTCTTTGACCACTGAAGCGCGATTGGCCAAAAAAAAAAGTATATCCTTCCGCAACATGTTCGCGCATGCCAAATGACCAACAGCTGATAATTTCTAGTATCACTTGTTGCTGGTCGTCTTGCCTTTGATACAAGCTTTATGAAGTTGTAGAGATCAAAGGAAACTCACCTAAATTACCGATAAAATAAGTTTATCACTGTTTGGTATGGATCCGTTTTGAAGTTTTTTCATGAAGTCTCGTTCTGATCAGTAAAGTCAACATTTTACAACAGGATATGGAGTAAATGAACATGAGACCATAACACATATGCTAACTCCAACTGCAATACATTTTAATGAGCTGTATGCCCACTAAGAATGTTGTAAGGTGAAATTTTATAAATCTACGATTTTAAATTGATACCCTAAATGGAAAGAGGATTGTTAAAGGAATAAAATAAGCTAAAAATATTGATAGGTTATGGGCCTTGTTTTCAAGATATTTCACATTTTAAAAAATGGCGGGAAAGGCTCTCTTGGATTTTTACCTTAGTATAGCATGGACACAAAATTGATTTATTTCACATGGAAGGAAAATCTACAATTTAATAAAATCTTGCTTTCTGACTTAAAATGAGCTTCTGAAGACTTTGATGACTAGAAAATTGGGTGTAATGTGGCAAAATATTTTACATAGTATTAATGGATAAAATCAGAGAAATCCGAATGACTTTTACAAATTGCAAAATCCTCACCTTACTACATCCTTAAGTAAGCAATGAAAGGATATGGACTAAATGTACATGAGACAAAGTCTCTTCAATTACATGGTAAAACAAAGCAATGGAACAACATTTTTATCGTTGTTCTGCATCTTGAAGTCACCATGAGGCCTTCAACAATGAGCTTTGCTCATACCTCATAGTAAGTTAAAGATGGTCCTTAGCACCGGTTTTAGCGGAATTCATTGCTAATTATCGAGCAACGCTACATCTATGCTCTTCATTATCCATGAATGCGGGATTGTCAACAAACATAAAATTAACTGGCAAAGTATTCTTACAATCGCTGCCATCCGTTGCCCATCGAAAAAGACCAACAGAAGACTATCACAACACTTAAACAACCACAGGGCACTCATCGAATCAAATATAAGAAAAAATGGCATAATAAACATCATGAGATGAGGGCACAATAAACTGGGGGTCAGAATAACATTTTGATTGTACAAAAAATAAACATGCTAAAATTTGAAAGTATGATAGTGCATCTCTCAAGCACAAGCACATCATATCTGATATGTATATAGAGCATACATCTCTCGCACTAAAAGAATTTACTAAAAAAACTGTTAACCGATAAATCACTATCTTTAAATGACAACATAATTATACACACCACTTTTTGCCATTTCATACAACCTATTTAGTAGTGAGTAATATGTAATTGTGATTGATTGATTGATTGAATATTGTTTAACGTCTACTCAGCAATATTTCAGCTATATCAAGACGAGAACAAGTTTGTTGATAAATAATCACTTTGGGGTATGGAAATGGCCATGGGACGGGAAATTCTGACTGCCACTGGAAAAGTAGGGTGAAATCGTCAAGGGCGGGGAATTTAGCCTTGTAGCCGATCACCTACGGACCACCCCAAAAAGAGCTTGCTACAAGGGTTCTTTAACGTGCAGGAAGCGTGGCATTTCTTCCAACACGTGGACCTGAGTTTACATCCCATCCGAAAGATGGGTTGTGTATTTATTAATCCCGCACAACCACGGAATGGGTCCTATTTCTATATCCCGGGACCCTCGGGGTCAGCCTCCGTTTAGGAGGGGTCACACCCCGCAAGCCGGAGATACTGGGTCCTATTTTTATATCCCGGGGTTCCCTCGAGGTCCTCTGTTAGGATGGCTCATACTCCAAGCTCAGAGGATGCTGCGGGCCTATTCTTCAGCTGGGACCGCGCACGGCGGAATATGTAATTGTGATCGTCAAAGGAAAATGAAAACATCATTTGTGAAACATCACAAAAATACCGTATTGAAATGCAAAACATGACAATATTAATATTAATATTTTAACAATTGGTTTAACTATAAGCGAGTGGCTTTTGTCATTATCGTGGAAGCAGCATTCCTGTCCCAGTTTATTTGAATGATTAAAATCTGCATATTTCAAAAATGGTAATCAGATTAAGTGATAATATGTATATACCCAGATTACAAAATAAATCTAAACTTTCCTGAGATAAATATATACATAACGTTCATAGCAGATGTTATTTTACGTTGAAGAAAGCTGTTCAAACGATATTTTAGGCTATTATTTTATGGCTGATATTTTTTTTAATTTCTCTTTTGACCATGTACATTTCATTTCCCCAAAACTGTTTTCAGTCAATAAAACATATTTCCCTAGTTTTAAGCCTTGAAATAAACATATCAATCTCCAACTTTAAATATAAGTAGAGTAAGCGAGAACCGAACCGCCAACCAAAGAACGAACAATCCAAGGACAATGGCAACATCGGAAACAATAAAGAAACAGAGACACAGCATGAACACGACACGGAAGAGAAAAATGAGAACAGACACAAACAAAGATGAACAACACGGACCCAATATAAAACCATTGGTGAGATCAGGAACACCTTATATGACACCTGCCATGTCAAAACTGGTAGAGGAAACAACAGTTAAGCTTTAAAGGGAAAGATCTGTTGTCATCTTGGAAACAGATATCCCACAGCGGTCCACAAGAAAGTGATGTCGACCGTAAAACTTCTTGGGAGAATGACTTCAAGTTTTTGGGTACTATATTATGTATATGTTCTAAACTCTTCTTGATGGCAATTAAAAATGAGGCTGTGTTTCAATGTTCCATCAAAAGAATAGAATTTGGTACTTTCATGATTTTTTTTTATATCTTTTCCTAAAACAAATACACACCGAAATATATAGGTTCTGAAGATGGCCAATTGACTGCTCCGTTAAGTATCTAAAAAAGAGGGCCTGAAGGTGTTTTTAGGAGTCCAAATATGTGTCTTCAGACAGGGTGAAATTTCTTTATATTTATCTAAGAGGTCTCATTTGTCTTCATCTGAGCGTTTACTTCTGTCCAAAAAGTAGGTGGAAGGTCGTTTCTTATAAACTAAATCTTCCATCTGAGAATTCAAATTTCATTAATTTATTATTTTGGATATAATAACGGTCAAAAACCAAAAACCCTTTTGCCCCTGTTTTCTTATATAAATTCGACTCATTCAAACTCCAAACATCTGCTAGTGGGTTACTACAAGATGTATTACACGTAGCGGAGAACACGAAATTGAAATTGCAAATTATATATGAACCACAGACTAAAAAAGTATAAAAAAAGTATTCAATGAAAAATTGTTTGACTTAACCAGGACTATCCCTTAGACAACAAGATGTGTGATATTAGAAATTTAACCCTACATTTATAAAGACAGGTTATGGTTATTTTTTACATACATTTTACCACTTTAAAAAATATCTTATTCTATTAAAACAAGTTTGTCGTGTATGGAATCCCTATAGCCATGTGACTTCGATCAGATTCCTGATTTCAATTATTTATTGTTGTTTTGGGACATTTTAAAATACATTTAACTCAGAATCAATCCTCCCCTTGTCACAAATATTTATATGAGCTATTCTAAAACTACGCTTTACTTTTTTTATTCCGTTTAAGTCATTTTTGTGCGATTTTCTTTTTCAATGATTTACTCATATACTTTGATCTATTTTGAATGCAAGTTATTTGGTGGGTTGCAGATTAATCTCTAAATGATTGTCATAGTGTAGTATGATCAAATCCTTCATCTGATGCAACAAGGGAGTATACGCAATATTCTACAGAAATTTTTAATTTATTATTCGTTTACAAGTATAAAACGGTGCTATATAAGACTCTACAACAGAACATAAATAAGTGCCTTTTTGGAATAACTACCTTACAATGTTTTCAAAAATTGTTTTTATTTTAGTGACGTTTGCACTTTGTAGCCAAGCTTTCATTTACAGGGTGAGTAATGTCCTTATTTTCTTCATTTTATAAATTTTAAACAGAATGCCGTCTCATGTTACGAGCATAAGCCATAAAGACCGCATTGCATAACATATGTTAGGAGCATAAGCCATAAAGACCGTATTGCAAAACATCCATCTCATTTTGCCATCGTTCTGAGAATGTTTGCTTAAGTTTGGAGTTAAATTCTCCCCATTTATATTTTGCTTACTACCTGGTTAATCATTTACTTTATAATGATTTGATTTGAAAATGTAAGTATGTTACTAATGATATTTTGGTGCATTGTCTTTATATATTCCACAGCCTTCCACAGTTGTTTCGGCTGTTATCTTTTTTAATAACAATGCTTCATAATCCAGTGTGTGTCTCTTCTATTTCAATTTCTACATGTCTATAGATTTAATTAAGATACAATAGGACATTTTTCTCATTATAAATTGCATTGCGGCAAACTCTTGATAGAGTTTAAGATACCTTTGTTTAACATGGATAGCTTCTCTAAACAAGTGAAGCCAGAGACGCAACAGTCGTGGAGACCTTTCCTGTGTTCCAAATCCAATACTAGACACTTCTTTTGTATGAAATGTATGAAAATACAGTATCTTGGGGAGTTCCATCTGGTTATCTGTTTAATGGATTTTTATACTCGAATGTCAGTTTACTACGCTTCTTTTTTGGTTAGGATTATTAGATAAGCTAACTGGCAAAAATTGGTCTAGGTATTCGTCTTGTAGTGCCTGTATTTGTGCGAGATGAAGGTCAAACCCAAGTATAAGTAAATTATATTTTGGGCGGAATTTTCTGGCAAAACATGGTTTTCAAAATATTTTCAATCATATGTACTAATGAGACATAAGTTCTCAAAATGGCCAAGTGGTTGTTTCCATGTTATTTTATTATTGTTCTTTTGCTGGTAAACTGTAAGTCTCCTAAGGCATCATCAACAATGACTTACTGTACTTGATTACTGCGCCAAAAACCGATGTATTTGATGGTATCAAAAATTTGGAAAGTAAAGAGCATTGGTGCAATGGTCTGGCCTTACCTGAACTTTATGTATTTTAGACCGTATAGAATTTTTGCTGTCTGTCAGCCTTTAGATACTTCCTGATGTATGGGATTTCAACAAAAAAAAAGAAAACTCAAAAGATAATAGTAAAAATAACTGCATCTTCGGTATATAAAATTTTATCTCGTGGCCACAAGAGTACTATCTCGTTCCCACGACATACTAAGTCGTGGCCACGACATAGCTATGTCGTTCCCACGAGATACTATCTCGTTCCCACGATATACAAAGTCGTGGCCACGAGATACTGACTCGTTCCCACATTATACTAAGTCATGGCCACGAGATAGCTATGAGTATGAGCAAAGCTCGTTGTTGAAGGCCTTACGGAGAATAAGTATCTCGTGGCCACGACTTAGTAAGTCGTGGGAACGAGATAACATCTAGTTGGAACGACATAGCTATCTCGTGGCCACGACTTACTGTGTCGAGGGAACAAGATAGTATCTCTTGGCCACGAGATAAAAGTAAAAACTTCACATGTCCGTTTCATTTTCCGTAATCATTAATCATTTGCTTGTTTTTATTTTTTCTGTACTTTCGTCTAATAAGAAAATTATCTGAGCATTTATAACGAGATTTCATAAATTTCGGCTGCTAAGTAGATAAATTCAATACTTTTTCACTAAATGATGGCGAAAAAAAACACTCTTCAATGCAACAAATCCGCAACAAAATTCATGCACTCCTAGCATAAAATATAGCAGCAGTAACAAACATTTCATTGCTACAACAATAATTCTCTGTAGAAGTACGGAGTTTCGAATATCGAGGCAACATTTTTGAATACTTGACAGCTGAGGAGGAAAGGGAAAAGTGTCCACCCCGGCTGCCTATACGAAATTGGGATAGCAAAACTAATTAGTAACAATAAAATGTACTGTTTCTTTTCAAGATTGTCAAACTAAATTTATTAGAACAACCGTGGTGATCACTGTAGACATTAGATAAAAATGTAATGATATACCATAAAAATATTTCGTCAGACTGACATCACAAAATCATGAAAAGACGAATTCAAATCAAATTTTGTGGGTACATTCATTTTTGTCCAATGTTTGTTCAAATTAAAATAAAGAGTGCTGTGCGGCAGTTCGTGTAAGCATAAATAAACAAACGAGTTAACAAGAGAAACAAAATGGCTGAGAAGTCACAAGTGGAATACAGGTGTATTCCAATTGTGACTTCTCAGCCATTTTGTATTCCACTTGTGACTTCTCAGCCATTTTGTTTTTCTTCCACGTCCCCTTGAAGACATCAATGTCGATGATCTTGGCCAATCCCTGCCTCTGTCTGTTTGTGTTTTAATCTTTTATGTTTTGATATGTGTATATATTTTTTGTTTTACCTTTTATCGCAGTTCGACAAGAATTTTAACTCGTTTGTTTATTTGTTCAAATTACGCCATGGTTCATGCAATTTGAATTAAAAAAGAATTTTGTCCCGTTTACTCAAAACAACTCAAGCAAATCACTAAATAGTCTTTTCTGATTCATTCTCTCCATCAACATTCACAGTAACTTCGGTATTTAGTTATTCGAAATCCGACTCAGACGTAGAATATGGCTGATATAAATGGTGTTCATTTTTGCAAAACGAAGCAAACACAAAAAACAATAAAACAAGACAACCGAAATTAGTTAATTTGAGTTCTATGGTTGGCTATTTTGAAAGCTTGTTCTCGTAAGGTCAGATATATGTCAAACATTTTCGAAAACCTCAGATCACATGAAACAGTTGATGGAAAAAAATAAGTAATACATCGGCAAAAGAATACCAAAGCAAAAATGATGAAAAGGGGATATTCCGAAATCAGATATCCCAAAACACGGTAATTCATATCCAACAAGAATAGAGATGACATGACAAAGACAAAATAAATAAACAAAAATGATCAAGAATGCCACAAAACTTAAGCACTAGCAGTGTCAAGGTCTACAAACCTGAGGTATCATTAGGTGCTCCGGAAGGGTAAGTATGATCTGCTCCACGTGAGGCACCCTAAAGGCCCTAAATGTCGAACTTTCCGTTAATTTATTTTCTGTTAATTTTAATTTATTGTGTCGCCTGCTGTAAGCAGAGTGGACACATAGGGATTACTATCCGTCGTCTTACGTCGTCGTCGTCGTCGTCGTCCTGCGTCGTCTGTCGGTTTTTGAATCCGCAGCTCCTTCAAAACTACTGGTCTGATTCCAACCAAACTTTCAGGATATGTTGTTCACTTGGTGTAGTTGTGCACCTGATACTCGGAATTTTGATTTAACAGATTTTAGAGGTTCAGGGAGCCAAAATTGCTCATTTGTGAGTCTGTTGGTTTTGAATCCGCAACTCCTTCAAAACTACTAGTCCAATTCCAACCAAACTTTCAGGATGTGTTTATCACCTGGTGTAGATGTGCACCTGATACTTAAAATTTTGATTTTACAGATTTTAGAGGCTCACGGAGCCAAAATTGCTCATTTGTGAGTCTGTCAGTTTTTGAATCCGCAACTCCGTTAAAACTGCTTGTCCAATACCAACCAAATTTTCAGGATATGTTTTTCACCTAGTGAAGATGTGCACCTGATACTTAGAATTTTGATTTTACATATTTTAGAGGTTCACGGAGCCAAAGTTGCTCATTTGTTACTCTGGTTAGTTAATCCTCAACTCCATCATAGCTTTAAGTCAGATTCCAACCAAACTTGCACGATACGTTGTTCACCTGATCTTGTTGTGCATCTGATATGTAATATTTTTATTTTACAGATTTTAGAGGTTCACTGAACCAAAATAGCTCATTTGTTAATTATGTCTCCCCCTTTTAAGGGGGAGACATATTGTTTTTGTCTTTTCCGTTTGTCGTCCGTCCGTCACAAAGTTTGTGGACGCCAATTCTCCTACGTCTTTCATCGGATTTCAATCAAACTTCACAGGCTTGTTGACCATCATGCCTAGTTGTGCATATCGTCTCGCCGGATTGATCGGCTAATTTGCGTTAGAGTTATGCCCTTTTTGACTTTGAATTTTGCAAAATTAAGTTTGTGAACGCCAATTCTCCTACATCTTTCATCAGATTTTAACCAAACTTCACAGGATTGTTGACCATCATACCTAGTTGTGCATAATGTCTCGCAGGATTGAATGGCTTATTTTTGTTGGAGTAATGCCCCTTTTTGACTTGGAATTTTGCAAAATTGAGTTTGTGGACGCTAATTCTCCTACATCTTTCAAAGGATTTCATCTATACTTCACAGGATTGTTGATCATAATACTTAGTTGTGCATATTGTCTATCTGGAATGATCGGCCACCACATACATACATTTTTATCAATGGTGTATATACTTTTATTCGTAATTTATTCAAAACAAGAATAAATAATGCCATTAATTATATCTGATATTGATGTTCCTTGGGAAAACTTATTACCAGAACACACCACTTCAATAGTAAATTTTGACATATTGCCACTAATACGTTCAAATATTCTTTGTGTTTGATCACCGGAAGAGGTTAAATCTACGGTCATTCTACAAACGACCCAAAAATAACTAGCAATATCTTTTCGTATTTTATTTCAGAAGTGGAACTCGATTGTCATATATTTTTAAAATGTGTTTGTCATGAATGAATCCCTATAGCCTAGTGACTTCTATCAAACTCCTGATTTCAATTATTTACTGTTGTATTGGGATATAACTTAGAATCAATATTCTGCTTGTCACAAATATTCTGAAACTTCACTAATATACTTTTTATTGCATATGCTTGATTATTGATATCAACGGTTTACTCATATATTTTTATCTATTTTGAATGTCAAATATTTTGTTGGATGCGGATTAATTTGTAAATTATTTTGATAGTCAAATTATCAAATCTTTTATCTGATGCAACAAGGGAATTTACGCAATATATCTGATAGAGTTTTTAACAATTCATGATTTTTTAATATATCATTCGTTTAAAAGTATATACTTTGTTATAAAAAATCAGTGTCTATTGGAGAAGCTACCAATTATATATAAGATGTTTTCAAAAAATATTTTCGTTTTAATGACGATTTCAATTTGTAGCCATGCTTTCGTTTACAAGGTGAGTAATGTCCTTATTTTTTTTTTTTTTTCATTTTCAAAATACACTGCTGTGTAATATCACGAGCATAGTCTCCCAAACCACAATGCGAATACAATTAACATTTGTTCTTGTTTATTTCTGTTACATTGTTCTTTCTGTGGACACAAAATGTTTTTCTCCTAGAGAAAGTATAATGGTAATAACAACGATACCGAAGACAATTCTCAGGAGCTGAAATTCAAAGGGCAATAACCCAGGTACAAACACACTGGGAAAACCCGTAAACTGCAATGGTTATCACTCGGTAAAGGCATTTAAAAAGATACCAGTGTACATAAAAAGCTTTTTACGCCTTAAAATTGTTGCTGTCATCAAGAAAAAAAATCATCTAATCATATATAACTATGTATTGCTTACCCAAAATTACTATGTTTTCTTAAAATTGTCGTATAAAAGTTTTCTTAAAATTGTCGTATAAAAAGGAAATGCCTAATACAGTGTGTGCTTCTTTGTATACTTATATGATTAATTAACATGGGTAACACTGGATCGTCCCAAGTCAGATGTTCTGAGTCCACGTGCGTTTGCACGAACATGACTCGGAACAACTTACTTTGGAGGATGTTTACACCGAGACATTCTCATCATAAAGTTAATGGCATAATACATAGAAGCTGATAGCTTCGGATTGTTGATCATGGTTTATATCAGTTTCTTACGATCTTTAATTTATTCTACCATCCATAGTCAGGCCACTCAAATTTCATACTTTTTCACACAAACTCATACATTTTCTTATTTGTGTTCACAAGTATGAGCATGAAGTATGAATATTTTTCTTCAATAGCACTGCACGATATAAAAGCCTTTTGTTTGCAACGATGCATGTCAATAAATTTATGATGAACAAATGGCTTGGCGTAATTAGTGTGAACCCACTGTATCAGTATACAACAGGAAAGTCTGCCGTAATAAACAATAAAATAAATCGGCAAACGAGTACCGATGCAAAGAGGCATTTGCAAATGTCAATAAACAGTTGATCTTTTTCTTCAATAGATGCATCAGGTCACATAATCCAATTAAGGATGTTGGCTTGTCATGTTTATGTATTTTTCTCAGATTTTCGAACTTTTTGGTTTTATTCAATTAAAAGCTTTACAATTTTATACAAGATATTTTCACAAAATTGTATTCCATTGCTGTTATTTCGCCACATTTATCATTAGATAAACATGCTCATGTTAATACCTTTCTTTACCAAACCCATCTGAGCACTCCATGACCCAACTTTCAAAATAGCGTTTTTACCCTTTTCCAGGATTGTGGTCATTGAGATAGTAGTCTACTTGTTTTGGTTTTTATTTGTATATTATAGAGAAACGGGACAGAGAAAGGGGAGGTTTGGGTACCCATAAATCGGCTTAACCCTACCGCTACTTTTTGCTAGTGCCGGTGTCAAATGGCCATTCTTCCCCCATGTTAGTCTTTCCGGGGGGAATTCTGGATCGATCCTAATTTCCTCCCTCCCCCGGAAAAACTGGCATGATCCAGTTTTCTCCCATCATCTTTACAGGGGAAAAACTTGATCAGTCCAATTTTCTCCCAAATGATGACACGAGCCAGTCAACAACCCCCCCCCCCCCTCGCCGGACGTTATCGATAGTTTTATCGACGTTTTCTTCATCGCATTATTTTTTGTTTTGATAAGAAGCTGTTTTAAACTTATTTTACAGAGATCATACTTTTTATTTCTTCTCCTCGATATGAAGATAAAATGTAGTCTTAGGCATTTGGTAAACTCAGATCGCTTTTGAATATAAGACAAAATATGAAATTAACGAAAATTTGACCAATAAAAGGAAATCATTCCTAAATGATATTTAGACTTTTCTTTTAAATTTCAAGATGGGTAGATCTTGATATGCTAAATATTTTTGTGATAAAAATTTGACCTTAATCTGTTACTGTTTTTGTGAAAAAAAATAATGAATTTGTTTAAATTTTAAAGATTTACGGGAAAATTCAAAAACTCCCAAATGGATTATCAGTTTTTCGTCAAAATCACAGGAAAGGTAAAGGAGTAGGTTCGATAAGGCCAATTCTGGCCCAAAGTTTGAAGAAAAGCTTAACAAAGATCTTTTGTGGTTTTCAAACTCTATACTGTCTACTTTAATAGATTCAATTGGTTTTTGAGTATTAATTTAACAAATTTGGTCAAATAAGCCAACCAAACATAGCATAAATTAGGGAAATCGCTGAAAAAGGATGAACAGACTAGATTTTGGGGATTTTTTGCCAACCTTTTGTACAATGACGAGCTTCATATATATTGTGTAAAATAGTAAATTCCAAATTATATATAAATATGTTGAGTGCACATGTGGTTGGCCACTTATGTTTCAATCAAAAACCATTAAAAATGACAAAAAATATACTATTTTGAAAATTTTGCCTTTTGGGGGCTAATTTCTTGGCAACATTTCTAGGAATTTTTGCAAAATGATCACGAATATATTAAATGCAATCATTCTACTATATGAAAACGAACAGACAATAAAGTTTTGAGAAATTTCACAAACTGGGGAAATTAGTGGTGCAAAAAAGGTCCTTACCGAACATGTCCTTTTAACATGTTGGTTACTTTACCCCCAAATGCCAGATTTTTTCATATCTCATCGGTAACTGTTACTTGCCTAAAACGGAAACTTACCCCCATGAGCTATTATTAGTAAGGATTCTGAATCTAGATACCCTGGTAATGATTCATGTAAAGTTAAGTATTGGCTCATTGGTTTCAAAGAAGATTATTTTTTTAAAGTTTGCAACAGACGGAATACCGACGGACACCTTCAGACGCCAATTGTTGGCAATAGCCTGTATGAACTTAAGCCCATGTAAGTAAAAATAGGAGGTTACAAGCTATTTTTTGCCATATTTGCCACCTTTTAACTTAAATTCTGCACTAAATTCAAAATATTCTTAAAAAGCAGGTGAGACCCAAGGGTATCCCCCTGCCTTTTGATCCACAAATGAGTTGATGTTCAACAATCACAGAAAAATAACATATAGGGTTATTCCTTAAATAGTCGTGCAATAAAACATTTCGTTTAAAATATGTAGGAATATTTGAATGAAGCATAATTGATCATTTATATTCAAATGATGGGGGAAATTTTGGAATGGGGAAAACGGCATGATGTACATGTATTCCTTTGGGGGGATGGCCCCGATCTAAAATTTCCTTGGAGTAGTTGATATGGCAAAAAGCCGTAGGTTTTCAAAAAACGTTTTTTGAAAACCTA
>MJUU01031998.1:0-17914 GCA_002080025.1 Modiolus philippinarum | reverse complement strand
TTGAATGAAGCATAATTGATCATTTATATTCAAATGATGGGGGAAATTTTGGAATGGGGAAAACGGCATGATGTACATGTATTCCTTTGGGGGGATGGCCCCGATCTAAAATTTCCTTGGGGAAAAATTGGATCGATCCAGTTTTCTTACCGGGGGAAAACTGGCATTGGGAATAATAGCTATATAACGCCGATACCAAGTCCGGCTGTCCCGAGTTCCTATTGTTGTTTACGTTTGTTTTTTGTTCATTTTTATTTGTTGTTTTTTTATAGTGCAGTTCCTTCGTACATTTTTGCAGGTGACTGTGTTTTTCGGCCATTTCAGGTGTTTCCTGTTTTCCTTTTTATTCTATGGAAAATGCAGAGAATTTCAGTTTCCCGCCATTTTTTTAAACTTTTATCTAATAATTACATCAGTTACATATCAATTTGTTGGCTTAAATTATGTCTCTTTCAACGTTCCAACAAAATCACATTTGATTAAAGTCCTAATTATTTCAAAATTGACAGCAAATATCATTAAAAATAAATCAAGAATGTAAAATTTATCAACATTCGGTCAGTTGATTGGTTAGATAATATAACCTAGCCACTTGTTCAGTTTTGATTCTTTGGAATCATTTACAATATTCACATTGATACGTAAGTATGACGAAGGGTTAACATATAAAAAGATCTTTCTAAAATGAAATTCAATACAAAGAGGAAACAAATTGAAATAAAAAACAAATAAATAAGCTGAAAACTCTCACAGACACCCAAAATAAATCATTATTCTCCTTGGAAAACTGACTTTATCATCATTTCATTCGATTTTTTCAAATTCGATTGTTTCCAATGAAATTAGTTGCGTGGCATAATTTCATATTAAACAGAAATTTACATTTAAAAACCATAAAAACACCCAAGCGACCTACGTGATCTAGACGGTTCTATCTGAATGATATTTTTCTGTGTGCAATATATATAACTTTTATTTTTGGAAATGTCAGGAGATTTTTTTATCTCACTAGTGGGTAGTAACACGTTTTAACACTGGTCTGAACGTGTGAAAACTGCATTTGAATTGGCAAAAATGTAGGAATTGCAATTCAACACATTAAGCTTTCAAGACATGAATGAAAACAAAAGAACATTGCAAGCTACTCATCAAACTGATAATTCTGAATGAGATATAATGACTGTCTACTATGAAACATCTACCTCGTTCCGACCCTTAATTGAGTAGAATAAACGATTTACAATAAAATGTATTCTAAAAAAATTACAGCAACACACCCACTATTATAAACAGTATATAAAATGCTTATATATATATATATATAACGGACTATAATAATTAAATAAATAAAAATTAAGTTTAACTGAAGTTTCTTTAAAATAGAGTGAGCAATATTTCAATATAACATTGTTACTTTATAATTCTGCAGACATATAATTTCACCTATATTTTATTTCATTGACCATTGACTTAGAAATCTTCAACACAAGTTATTCGTCGTGTAAGAATGTATATCAGCAAAGTTCAAATAAAAAAACTACGCAAAGACGGACCAGCAAGATAAGTCCCAGCATATTAAACAATTGCACATTTGAAAAAAATGGCAGAAATGACTTTGGACATGGCCACTAACAGCTCTGTCACAGAAATAGCTACAAACAATTTTGTTCGCAATCTTCATGAATAAGCAATATAAGGAATATGGAGTAAATACATATGAGACAACTGTCAAAGTATCTACACGTACATGGTAAAAGAAAGCAATGGAACAACGCTTTAAATGTTGTTCATCATCTCGAAGTCATCATGAGGCCTTAAACAATGAGTTTTGCTCATACCACAAAGTAAGTTAAGGACGACCCCAAGCACCATTTTGAGCGAAATTCCCTTGCTATAATGGTGTCGAGTAAAGCTACATCCATGATATTATACCCACGGATGCAGTATTGTCAACAGATATAAAATAAAGTAGCAAAGTGTTCTTACAATCGAGTCAAAAGTATAAGAGAACTTGCTATAATAAATAACAAATACCGAAAATGACGAGATATTGGAACAATAAACAGGTGGTTAGAATAACAATTTGACATTACAAAAAATGCCTAAATTTGAATGTATGATAGTGTATCTATATGAAAAATTCTCTCTAGCGTAAAAATTCTCTCTAGCACATATCGTAATTGAAATGTATACAGGGCATACAGCTCTCGCACGGTGCATCGTAATACGGACTCCACACTGCAGGAAATACAAACTCTAGTCTAAAAAAAGCAATGACGGGATATGGAAACAAAGTCTCCACAAACATGAGGTGAACGAAAACAATAGGACAGCGCTTTTATTATTGTTCTTAATTCCAAAGTCACCATGAGGCCTTCAACAATGAGCTTTACCCATATCTCGCCTTAGTTCAATCTACATTTGTAAGCTCAAAAGAATCAAATGCTATAAAATCCAATAATCTGGAGTACTATGTTAGAATGTGATCTATGGCTCCTTTATTCCCATTTTTTACCTCTTAAAAATGAAAATCTGTGCAAACTCTGAAGCTTTATTACCGACTTCTATGATATAAGGATTCCAAACTTTTGCGAAAAGGGTACACTGTTGGCAACCAATGCTATATTTCAGAGAACTTTTCTTTTACACCAAGTAAAAGGAGCAGCGTAAAGTGTTATCCTTAATATATTCACAAAAATCTTTTGCCTACAGCCGCCTATGTCGACACAAACATAAAAGAGTTTTTGAGGGGATCATAGGATAATAAATCTCTACTTGGGATATTTGTGAAGTTATATCTTCAAAATTCTTATGAGGTACACCGTTGCCACTTAGTTCTCAGATAACATATTGCAATTTTTAATAATCTGATATCGCAGTAACTATTAAAGACAAACGACATTGTGAGATCAGTATGGTTTTTCTCATACTTCAAGCTTCCCTCAATTGACGTTCAACAAACTCGAATCGACTATCACGACGTCGTTGTTTCCAAGTATTCCTCTTTATTACATAGCTTTAATTAAGTTTATCTTGTCGAAATGCGCATATGCAGAAAAGAAATTCATAGTAACTTCGGTATTAAGTTATTTCTTTCCAACATATTTAACAGTCCAAAAATCTATCTTTTTGAAAATTCTTAACAAAAATATCCAAACATTCTACAGTTCGTAGAAGGCTTTTACTTTATCGATAAAACAAAGATTTTTATGACAATTTTTATTCACCTTTTTCCTGTTTTTTTTTAACAAGAAAATGCCAAGTTGTTCGACAATTTTCAATGGATTTCACCCAAACCGGTGCTTACTTTGAGGTAACACCCGTCCTAAACTTACTTTTAGGTATAAGCAAAGCTAATTATTGATGACTTCATGGGGAGTTCAAGGAGGAAAAACAACATAAAAGCGTTGTTCGATTGTTTGGTTCAGGTATAAGCATAACTATGTTGAAGACCCCATGAGGAATTTAACATGAAAAACAACATAAAAGCGTTGTTCGATTGTTTGGTTGGATCATGTTGTTGTAGAGATTTTGTCTTACGTGCATTTACTCATTATCATTTCACCATTTATTTAAGACTTGAATTTGTCTCTACTAGTGAATCGAGTCCGTGAAAAGATTCCCCTTTCGAGAGGTGTATGCTCACTATATATTTCAGTTATGGTATGTTTGTTTAGGAGAGAATTTCTCATATGGATATACCATCATAATTTCTAATTTTGGCATTTTATTATCTTTTGCAATTTCCAATATTATACTGACCACCTGTTTGTAGTGCCCACGTCTCACTATTTTGATGCCAAGTTTTCTTACAATCGATTTTATGAGCGCCCTGTGTTTGTCCTTGTGTTGTAATTTTTACAAGCTTTGAACACTGGTACTTTTGTCGGGCAACCGATAACTCTGATCGTAAGATGACTTTCCGAATTGATTTTATCTTTGTTGACGATTCTGCACCAATGAGCTAAAAAACATGGATGTAGCAATTCTCGACAATTAGCAATGAATACCGCTCAAACCGGTGCTAGGGGCTGTCGTGATGTATTGCCTTATTAGTAGATATCGACCAACATAACCCAACCGTATTTCACACCTTTACCCTTATCATTTTACATATTTCACCACAATAAGCTCGAGTTTATATGGTTTTTATTGGGTCCGTGTTGTTCATCTGTATGTGTGTCTTCATTTTTCTTTTTTGTCCTGTACTCAAGTGGTGTCCTTGTTTCATAATGTTTCCGATGTTGCTGTTGTCAATGGATCGTTCGTTCTTTTGACTGACGGTTCGGTTCTCACTTAGTTATATATGAAACACATCTCCATGAACTCCGTCAATACAATTGAAACAATTGCATTATAAAACAAATAAAAATGCAGGAATACGTTAAACAATTAACGAAAATGTTTACAAGTCATTCAACAATAAACGAAATCAAAAGAATTGAAGGATTTAAATAAGAAAAGAGTAGTCTCTTATGACGCTCTTTCACAAGTCGCGACAGGAGCCGTCCTGAACTTACTATGAGGTTATAAGCAAAGGTGTTTGTTGAAGGCCACATTGTGAATTCAAGATGAAGACCAACAATAATAGCGCTTTTCAATTGCTTGGTTCTACAATGTGTTTGTAAAGACTTTATCTCACTTGCATTTACACCATATTATTTCTTTGTTTATTAAAGAATAAAGTTTGTTTCTCCTGCAATATGGAGTCCGTAAAGACACCCGTGCGAGAGATGTATGCTTTCTATTTATGAAGAAAAACAATAAAAGCGGTGTTTCGTTACTTGGTTCTATCGTGTATTTATAGAGACTTTGTCTCATGTACATTTACTTCATATCCTCTCAATTTTTACAGTATTTATTTGAGAAATATAATGAAAACACTTTTGATCGTAACACACATATATAGCATAAAATATGACAGTTGAAATATTCATTTTGTAACTAATTTTATTCCCAACCGAATATATATTCTTTCTAGACATTTTAAACGTACATAAAGCGTAGATTTAAACTATATTGACGCAACAAGCTTAAATGCATGACTGTACTAAAACATCATGACCATTACTAATTCAACAAGACATGTAAAATAAAACTAACAAATTATAACTGTGTTCGCAGCGCGAAACACAAAAGTCTTCCAAATGAACTCCCAAATCGGATTTCAGGGCATAACGAGACTCCTAAAAAATTTGAGCAGGGGTTCCCCTTATAAATTAGTTTATACATATTGCTATGATCAAAACATAAAAATTATAGGTTTCTGGCTTGGTTTCCATGGCAACCAAATGCTCCATTATCCATTACAACCAATTATATACCTCTTCTAAAACAATTGGGCAGGGGTTCTCCTTTTTACCTCAGGTATACATATTGCTGTAAAGAAAATACAAAAACACCTATATCTCAAAATTATAGGTTTCTTGCTTGGTTTCCATGCCAACCAAATGCTCCATTATCCATTACAATCAATTTAACAGCTGGTTTGAAAAAATATGGACGGGGGTTTCCTTATTACCTAAGTAATACACAGAGCTGAAATAAAATTATAAAAACATGTTTGAGTCAAAACTATAGTTTTTTCTGGCTTTGTTTCCATGGCAGCCAAATGCTTCACTGTTCATTACTATCCACTTAAGATTTCTTTCTAAAACAAATCTTGGCAGCGATTTCCCTTATAATCTAGGTAATATATACTGCCGTAATAAATCATAACAAGCAGCATAATATATGCTTTTCTCAAAATTCCCTGTTTTATCACAAAATCCATATTTAAAAAAAAAGTTTCTTGGTTTGTTGCTATGGCAACTAAATGCTCTTGTACCCATTACACCCAAACTTTCCCCTTATAACATATGTAATACATACGGCTGCAATCAAAATATATTTTCAACATAAACTACTATTTTCTCAAAATTTCCATCTTTTGGTTTGGTTTCCATGGCAACAATATTTATTTCGAAATTTCAAATGCTGTTTAATCATTTCTTCCATGACAAACACCTCTCCTATGAAATTGCATGGAGCTAGTATTAAAAGCTTTTTGAGATACAATAAGAAATATGGTGAAAAACATTGAAAATTTCTTTTTCCCCTTTTTGAACTCCAAATGTACCCTTAATGAACCTCTTTGGAAAAACTTTCGTTTCTTGAACTGCTAGATATATGGGGGCAACATCATATAGAGTTTGAAAGTTCTAGGTCTAATGGTCTCCGAGATCTGGTTCGGACAAGCATCTAAACCCTATAGCCTAGTGACTTCGATCAAACTCCCGATTACTTCGGTAATTAGTGATGTAGTTATTTACAGTTGTTTTAGGATATTTACTAAGAATCAATACTCCCATTGTTACAAATATTCTCAAACTACGCTAATATATTTTCATTGCTTACGCGCGATTATTGATATCAATGGTTTCTCAATTGGATCTATTTTGAATGTCAAATATTTTGTTGGAAGCGGATTAATTTGTAAATGATTGTGAAAAAACGGCAGTAGAATAACGAAGGAACTAGGAGTGAAATTTACAAAAATCGAAGTCCAAAGGCATGGCCAAAACGAGAACACAGAAAACAATGACGCCAGACACAAAACAACGACGCAAGACAGACACAAAGCACAGAAACAGAAATCACAACATTCAAAACAAAGCACTCACAGTGTGAACTCCAGTGAAACTGAGAGTAACATCAGGTGCTCCGGAAGGGTAAGCATGTCCTGCTCTGTTAACAGCACCCGTCACACAGTAAGTGGGGAAAATATGTTTTTGAAAGATCTGTTAGGTAGCTGATTGGTTATTGTCATTTGCTAACCTTGAGACAAACCAATTAAAAGTCATGGTACGTGTTACAACAGTGCCAAGTTAAATTTTGAAAAGCTTTTGTAATAATCATTTATCAGTATTTAACATGGACAAGGACAAATCGGCACCACAAACATAATTTACGAAGACAAAACTAAAATATTACAAGACAACGCAAAAATCTAAAGCACTCACAGTGTGAACTCTCATAAAAGCCGAGAGCGAAGGGTAAGCATGTCCTGCTCTGTTAACGGCACCCGTCACACTGTGAGTGGGTCAATCCAGGAAAATGTCAAAGTCGGTAGTCAAATCCGGGAAGACGTGAATCTAGCTGAAAATGTCCACTTTCATTTGGGATACTGACACGTCATATCTTTCGATGATGTTACGGTGACGGCCATAGAATTTCTTGAGGGATGAAATTAACATAGGTTGAACAAATCCCTGACTAAGCAGCTTTTGGAACAGTGTTTTTGCTCTATTAAAAAAATCACTGTACAAACTACATGCTCGACAGTAGTGAATCAACTGTGAAATGTACACTCCATAGGCTGGAGAGGTAGGTATGCTGCTGCTAAGAAAGGGGAAGTTCACAATTGGGAAATTAAAATAATCACGCTTATCATACAGCTTAGACTTCAAACGTCAATATACAATAACAGATCTAGGTACGAAGCTGAAGTAGGTATTTCAGTTGTTTCTTTGATTTCAAGCAATATGGGATAGATCTGATGTAAATACTCCTTAAATTTAGGATTATTAAGAGAAAGTACATCGTCTATATAGCGGAAGCTGAAATTAAAGGACTGGGCTAAATATTTTTGTTTTCTTTCAATAAGCCCTTGTAAAACTTGGCCTCGTACGAGTAAAGGAAAAGGTCATCTAAAAGCGGCGCACAGTTAGTTCCCATAGGAATCCCTATTGTCTGTTGGAAAACACGACCTCCGAATTCGACAAAAATATTGTCGATCAAAAATTCTAACATTTTGATTACGTCAGTCTCGGTGTACGTCTTGTTTGAATCAGTGTGGTTCTTAACAAAGTATGTCTTGTCTTTCCCTATAACTAAATAGGTGTATCTGCGTTCTCCATTTTCAGTGCAGAAACATTGATGTATTAAATCTGCAATCACTGTTTTAAGTTTATTGTGTGGCAGGGTTGTATAAAGAGTAGAAAAGTCAACGGTTTGAATGCTATGGCAATGGGTAAGACTGGATGAGAATAGCTGTTCAAGGAGATCTTTTAAATTTTTAAGAATCCACATTTGATTCACACCGCTTGTGGAGTAAGCTTTATTACAGTAGTTTTTCAGGCCATCTCTGACTGCGGTCAACAAAGTAGTGAGGAGCTGTGAAAGAGCTTTAGAAGTGCATCTGGAAGACCCGGCAATGAATCTCTGTTTGTATGGGTTCTTATGAAGTTTAGGTACCCAGTAGATGTAAGGGAGTTGCTTGTTTTCATCATTGCCTTTAATGCCAAATGATGCTAAAACTGAAGTGTGATTTTTTACAATCTCATCCCTCGATATTGTAGTAGGGGTATAGGTAGGGTTTCCAGATGAACTGTCGAATTTGGGACCTTTTGAGAAGATATCCCGTAGTTTGAGGTTATCTACGCAATCTACGAAAGTGCAATTATCAAAATCTTTGATCTGATGCAACAAGGAAGTATGCACAATATCCTACAGAATTTTTTTAATATATCATGATTCTTTTATATATCATTTGTTCAAAAGTATATGATGCTATATATAACTTCATAATAGAAAAAAACCAATGCCTATCGGAGAGGCTTCTGAATATATGCGAGATGATTTAAAAAAATATTTTGTTTTAATGACGTTTTCAATTTGTAGCCAAACGTCTTTTACAGGGTGAGTAATGTCCATATTTTTTTTCATTTTTAAAATTAAACTTACAATGCCGTGTGATATCACGAGCATTGTCTCCCAAACCACAATGCGAATATAATTCAACCTACGTTCTTGCTATTTCTGTTACATTGTTCTTTCCGAAACTGTGGACACAAAATGTTTTTCTCCTACAAGTGAAGAGTATAAGGGTAATAACAAAGATACCGAAGTGAATTCCCATCAGCCTAAATTCAAAGGGTAATAAGACAAAGTAGGTATAAGGTAATTGATACATTTGTTGACAGAGATGGGTGAATATTATTCATTAACATTGAAATGGATAAAGATATATATACATCAATTAATGTTTATGCACCAACTACGGAAAGAGACGGAATTTTTTTTTTCAAAAAATTAAATAATTTTATTGGCAAACCTTCCAGGGGAGGATAAATAATCGGGGGAGATATGAATGAAACACTTACAAATTTAGATAGAAAAAAGCAAAAGTAAAGGAAAACAAAGTAGAAAACCAGTAAATGGCGTGATTGATTGATTGATTGAATATTGTTTAACGTCTACTCAGCAATATTTCAGCTATATCAAGACGAGAACAAGTTTGTTAATAAATAATCACTTTGGGGTATGGAAAGGGCCATGGGACGGGAAATTCTGACTGCCACTGGAAAAGTAGGGTGAAATCGTCAAGGGCGGGGAATTTAGCCTTGTAGCCGATCACCTACGGACCACCCCNAAAGAGCTTGCTACAAGGGTTATTTAACGTGCAGGAAGCGTGGCGTTTCTTCCAATACGTGGACCTGAGTTTACATCCCATCCGAAAGATGGGTTGTGTATTTATCAATCCCGCACAACCACGGAATGGGTCCTACTTCCATATCCCGGGACCCTCGGGGTCAGCCTCCGTTTAGGAGGGGTCACATCCCGCAAGCCTGAGATACTAGGTCCTATTTCTATATCCCGGGGTTCCCTCGGGGTCCTCTGTTAGGAAGACTCATACTCCAAGCTCAGAGGATGCTGCGGGCCTATTCATAAGCCGAGACCGCGCACGGCGGAGTAAATGGTGTGAAAACACGTTATACATGGAGGAGGAAAAGAGATAAATAGATTGCCAGTATACTTGATTACTTTTTTTTTATATAAATACAGACATCTGACCAAAAGTCTTAGGTACAACCACATTAGACCAGCCATATATACAATATATGTATATTGTTCGAAAATATAGAATTTATTTGACGAGCTTTAGAAACATGTAGAAATGCGAGGTTTACCGAGCATTTCTCGCATGTTCCGCAGCGAGTACAAATAAATTTTATATTTCCGACAATGTACGTATATTGTTTTTATCCTGCAATCATTTAAACCCTATTTAAAAATGCATTTTTCTTTGTGAAGCGGGACCAGGAAGACAGTAAAGAACTTCGGCCATTTTGGTATAATCCCTGACGTCATAATAGAATTTACACTGTGACGTCAAAGTATTCGAGATTTTCAAACCAGTCGCCTGTCTTTTCGTCGTTCAAAATCGTGGACCGGTTACCAGTCTACCCTACGAATACGAAAAAAAAATATTCGTAGGGTAGTATTCGTCTAGTAAATACATAATTGCAGGATAAAATAAATTATACGCATCACCAAGCTATATCAATTAAAATTGAAAGAACATCAGAAAGTAAGTGAGAACCGAACCGTCAGTCAAAAGAACGAACAATCCATGGACAAAGACTAAGAAACAAGGACACCACTTGAGTATGGGGCAAAAAAGAAAAATGAAATGAAAAATGAAAATAGAGTGCAGGGGTATGTTAAGATAAATAATATATCTAGTATTTTAGAAGATGAAAACTACCAGGAAAGCTGATCAAAATATAAAAAAAAATGTATAGAAAGCTCTACTAAAAATATCCTTTGATTGTTTGGGACTTATCAAAAACAGAAATAAGGGAAGTAACTTTAATGTATTGTAGAAATAAGGCAAAAAATAAGAAAAATGAAATGAACTGTTTAGAATTGAGACTAAAAAGACTGAATGAAAATCATGACAATGACAATTGCTTGAAAAGGGAAGAGGATATATTCGCGGCCACCAATCGATCTTAATTACAGCCAATGCTATGACGAGAAAAAGTTTAGAGGAACGTCCGGATATAATTTGGAGGAACCTTACAAAATGGTAAACAAAGCTCTTTTTTGGTATCGTGGGATGTTATGAAGCATTAATTTTAAAAATTAAGAATGCCATCATACCCTTTTAAGATTAACATGTTATGAAGCAAAATAAATTTTCATTCTGTCATTAATTCGTGACTCTAGAGCATTTGGCAGTAAGAGGATGATCAGATACAATTATTCCGGCTCCGATTGCCAAACGTTCTGCGTCGATTATTAGACAATTTTTTAAACATCACAAGGGAATCGTCGGAGGGTATGATGGCATTCTTAGATTTTTATACGCCCGTCGAAAGACTGACGTATTATGGTATACCCTCCGTCCGTCCACCCGTTCGTCTGTCTTTCCGTCCGTCCGTTAACTTTTTGGTTTCCGGAGATTTTTTATTTAACCGCTTGACATATTGATTTCATATTTGGTATATGATTATATCTAGGTAAGATACAGATCAAGTTCGAATTTGGTTCCGGTCCATTGATTTTGTACAGAGTTGTGGCCCTTGGACTTAGTGAAATTTTGAAAAATATAGGTTTCCGGAGTTTATTTCTGTAACCGCTTGACATATTGATTTCATATTTGGTATGTGAGTTTATCTAGGTGAGATACAGATCAAGTCGGAATTTGGTTCTGGTTGATTGATGTCGAACAGAGTGGACTTTGTGAAATTTAATTTGACATTTGTTATTTGTTTCATCTTGGTAAGGCACATTTTTTTTTTTTTTTTTTTTTTTTTTTTTTTTTGTTCAATCAAAATTTTGTTGTGGTCCAACAATGCCATAAAGGTCGACTTGACAGTGGACGGGCGTATCATGCGCTCTTGGCGCAGCAGTTAATTCAGTTTGTACAAGGCACAAAAAGAGCTTTGTTTACCATTTTCAAGGTTCCTGCAAATCATATCCAGACGTTCCTCTAAACTTTTTCTCGTCATAGCATTGGCTGCGATTTAGATCGATTGGTGGCCGTGATATTATTTATTTCAAATAAGATAATTGAAACCGAAGAAAAACTTGGTAATATGTATGATGAAAAAAATAATAGTTCTAAGATTAGATCTAGAATCAAATGGTTAAAGGAAGGGGAAAAATTCAAAATACTTTTGGGGATCAGAAAAATCAAGGCAAGCAAAGAAAAATTTAGAAGGTTTAAGAAATAAAAATGGAGTTATAGAGACAGATCAAAATAAGATACTAGAGATGGAAAGGTCTTATTATTTTAATCTTTACCAAACTTAAAATCCAAAAGAAGAAGACATAAATGAATATATTTAACAGTACAAAAAATGATTATATGCTGTCTGAAAAAGAAAGCAAAAAACTGAAGGGAAACTATCATTGTAGGGGTTGTACTAAGACTGTTTTTAGTATGAAATTGAATAAATCACCTTGCATAGATGGCCTACCTGTTAAATTTTATAGAACGATTTGGCCTTATTTGAAAAAACTTGCTGTAAATGTATTTAATTTGTGGTATGAAAAATGAGAATTACCAGATCTTCAGAAACTTTGATTAATTAATACAAAAATGATCCACAATCGATCAATAGCGCTTTTAAATGTTGATACAAAAACCATTGCTTACACCTTAGCTAAAAGAATTAAACCACTTCTTCATAAAATTATTTAGTAGTGAGCAAAATGGTTATGTCAAAAATAGATATATAGGATTTGATATCAGACAAATTCAAGATATAATTAATTATGCTGACAAATTTAATGTAGATGGTGTAATTCTTTTCTTTGATTTTCAAAGCGTTTGACTCTTTAGAATCGGATTTCATGTATAAATCACTACAATAATTTGAATTTAAACACTTGATTTTAAAATGGACGTAGACATTATATACTAACATAAAAGGTTGTATAAGAAGTAATGGATGGATATCAGCATCTTTTCCAATTTCTAGAGGCATCAACAAGGATGTCCAGTCAGTGAATTGATTTTGTATAGAAAATGAAGTTTTGGCATGTAGGATTAGACAAGACCACAATATTAAATGAATTCAAATAAAATTAGATGGGAAAACACGTAGTCTTAAGCTAAGTCAATTAGCAGATGATACAACATTGTTTGTCAAATGAAAAGATGAGATCAAAAAGGCTCTAAATTTAATTGAAATATTGGGTTCTTTATTGGGTCTTGTTCTCAACAGAAATAAAACTGAAGGACTTTGGATTGGGCGGTTAAAGAACTGTAGAGATAAATATGAAAATCTAAATTTGGTAAAGGGGTCTGTAAAATGGGGTATATTTTGGTCATATCAAAACTGAATGTCAGAAATTAAATTTTGATAAACAGAAACAGAAGAATTGTAAATGATTGGAACAAGAGAAATCTGTCTATGATAGGAAAGATAGCAGTTGTCAAGTCACTTATCTACTTAGCATCAGTCGTAGATATAAACAAAGGGTGGTTAAAAATAGTCAACTCGGTTAAGAGATTAATAAATTGCGAAGTAAAATTACCAAATTGGAAGATATTTCCAATGTTTTACGATGAAAATTTTGAAAAACTTTCTGCTCATTAAAATGAATATAGATAAACTAATAAGTAGTGCTATATTGGAGGAAAATATTATAAGTATGGATAAAACATAAATATGAAACTAATAAAAAAGCTCCTGTCAACTTTAAAGAAATAACCCTCCGGATGATATTGGATTCTCGGGTTGATACGGCATCTGATACAGATTAAGTCATGTATTATTCCCTATTTAAAGGGGAATGCTGTACCTTACAAATATTTGTTGACAGCAATAAGTGCAACAAACATTTTGTTATGTTAAAAAACATACAAACAAACAAAACAAAAAAACTGTGGACACAAAATGTTTTTCTCCTACAAGTGAAGAGTATAAGGGTAATAACAAAGATACCGAAGAGAATTCCCATCAGCCTAAATTCAAAGGGCAATAAGACAGGTACAAACACACTGGGAAAAATCGTTTACTGCAATGGTTTTGACATGGTAAAAGCATTTAAAAGGATATAAAAAAGTTTTTTATGCCTTAAAAGGGATGCTGTCATAGCCTTGTTTTTTCTCAAGCATGTCAAGTAAAAAATTCAAGAAAAAAAAATCATCTAATCATATATTACTGTGTATTGCTTGTCCAAAATTATCATGTTTCCTTTAAACTGCCGTATAAAAAATAAATACCTAATACTGCGTGTTTTCCTCATGTATACTAATACACATAGTACAACCGCGTTGTGTCAATTTGAGCAAAATCTGCATGATACGGTCAAAATTGAGACAATCGATTTTATATGCGCCATATGTTTGTCTGTGTGTTGTAATTTTTTACTAGCTTTGGACACAGGTATTTTTGTTGGGTAACTGATGACTCTGATCGTAAGAGGACTTTGCCAGTTAATTTTATGTTTGTTGAAGATTCTGCATCAATGAGCTAAAACATGGCTTTAGCAATTCTCGACAATTAGCAATGCATACCGCTCAAATCGATGCAAAGGGCTGTCGTGAAATATTGTCTCACTGGTAAATATCAATCAACATTATCCAAATATATTTCACACCTTTATTTTATCCTTCTCATTTCTTATATATTTAATACCAATAAGCTCGAGTTTATATATCAAAGCACATCTCCGTTAAGTCTGTCATTAGAATTTAAACAATAATTTACAATTTAAGAAATACATTAAACAATTAATGGAAATGTTTACAAGTCATTATACAATAAACCGAATCAAAAGAATTGAAGGATTAACATAAAATTAGAGGAGTCTCTTATGACGTTCTTTTGAATTTCACGACAGGCCGTCCTGAACTTACTATGAGGTTATGAGCAAAGTCATTGTTGAAGGCCTCATTGTGATTTCTAGATGAAGAACAACAATATAAGCGTTGTTACATTGCTTGATTCTACCCTGTATTTGTAGAGACTCTGTCTCATGTGCAATTACTTCATATTCTATCATTGTTTATTAAAGACTAAAGTTTGTCTCTCCTGCAGTATGGAGTCGGTAAAGATACCTGTGCGAGAGATGTATGCGTTCTATATATTTCAGTTGTAGTATACAAGTTCTTAAGAGTATTTCTTTGAGGATATACTATTATACTTTCAGATTTTGGCATTTTGTTATTTTTTCTAATTTCCTAATGTGATACTTGACCACCTGCTTGTAGTACCCATATATCATTTTAAAGTTTTTTTTTACTTGATGAGTGCACTGTGTTTTTCTGTGTGTTGCAATTGTTCACTAGCTTGGGACACCGGTCCTTTTGTCGGGCAATGGATGACAGTGATTGTAAGAACACTTTGCAAGTTAATGTTATGTTTGTTTACGATCTCGCATTCATGTGCTTTATAAATTAATGCAGCGTTATGCGACAATAAGCAATGGATCCGCTCCAACCAGTGTTTCGGGGCCGACCTGAATTTACTTTGAAGTGTGAACAAAGCTCATTGTTGAAGTTCTTAAGGTGAATTATACTGAAATCGTTGTTCCGTTGCTTGGTTCTATCATGTTTTTATAGAGACTTTGTTTCATGTATGTTTACTCCATATCCTCTTTTTAAAGTATCTGTTATTTGAGAAATTTTAGGAAAAATATTTTGATCGAGACACTTATGCATGGAATAAAATATGACAATTGAAATAAAACTTTTGTAAATAATTTTATTCACGACGGGATACATATTCTGTTTTAATCATTCATAAAACGTAGATTAAGCTAAATTGACACAACAAGCTTAAATGCATGACTGTACTCCAAATACATCATTAACATTACTAGTTCAACAAGACATGTTGAGTTGTTATTACTCTCCTTTGGGTCGTTGTCTCTTTGACACATTCCCCGTTTCCCTTCTTTTTTCTATGTATAACAAAACTAATTACCTACGAAAATTTTTCTCAATGTTGCTTCTCGATGGAAACAGCTAAGTATTTTCAAGGATAATGCTGCTAATTCTGACAGGCATTTTAACAAAGGCGTTCTCCATTTCCTTTTTTTTTCTTTTTATATTACCAATAAGAACTTAACAATTTCTCATATTTGTCACTTTAACTGACATTTTTTAGGTTAAGAGGCTTGGTCATCAGCATATTCTGGCGTTACCTTCAGGCTTTCTTCTTAATTTTGGACATAAAATTTCTGGTCATCCAAAAACTTTCAATCCATCTCTACTGAAGTGAAAAATAAGTTTTTGAAATTGCTATCTGCAAAAATCAAAATTTTACGAAGGATTCTTTCCTCACCCTTTATTTAAAACAATATATATTTTTAAGTCAAATGTTCGTTCTCTTCCCATGAATCAATGTAATAAACTTACAAGTAACCATGACTGCCATCTTAATGTCAATTTTTACGAGTAATTGATGCTGGAAATATCATCCTGGGCATTACGAGCTGATAAAATATGAAAAATGTGAATTCGGATGCACATCATGTACAATTTATATTTTGAGCGGACCTGGCTAAAAATGATGTGGCAGCATTTGTGTACTTTTTGTACGTTATAATTTTTATTTCTTATATATTTTTATATTTTATGGGGTTTTCAGTTCTGTAAAGTAGATGATCCTTTTGTATCCTATCGGGAAGAGTACTTAAAAGACAAGAATACAAGAAATATAAAATAAGTCCTTAAACTTGCATTTTTTCATCATTGGTTAGTGAGCCGATAAAGTTTAAGTTCTAAATCGCAATTTTTATAATAACAGTGTACATTTTTAATTCCTTTCCAATTTCTATTTACTAGCCCATCCGAATAACATCATTTATTTTCACGTTGTGTGAAATACAAAATGTAGATATCAAAACAAAAGTTTTCTGTGTGTTAAAAGCTGAAAATTGAATGATTTATATTACTTGTTGCTTGAGCGCGACAGAGCAAAGTGTTCAGAGCCAAGGACTGTCAGTCTATCGTTATAAGAACTATCTTTCTTGTCATGTGGCATCGAGAACACGAGTTAATTGCGATTAAAAAACATGAAGCTTCATTGAGGATATTGCGTTCAAATTTCAGTTTGTTTCATTTAGGTTGAAGACATTTTGCATTTACAGTAAAAAACCAATATTCAGGTAGTTTTTTTCCCAGATAATTACAGAGTCTTTTAAATGGAAATGAATTTCGTTTTTTTTTAAAGTGTATCAACCCGCCAACTTTCTCGGAAAATGATATTCAAGGGAACGAGGAATAAAGCAATCTAGGAATAAGGTTTATTATGTCGCCCCAGACGTATGTCGTGGAGACATATTGTTATTGTATTGTTTCTTTTTTTTATTAAGGTCTTTCACCACAGTGAAAGACCTTCTTGTTATTCTTCTGATTATTATTAAGGTCTTTCACCACAAGTGAAAGACCTTATTGTTATTCTTCTGATTATTATTAAGGTCTTTCACCACAGTGAAAGACCTTCTTGTTATTCTTCTGATTATTATTATTAAGGTCTTTCACATGTTGAAAGACCTTATTGTATTTCTTCTGATTATTATTATTCTTTCTTTTTTTTCCGCCGGACTTTGCGAAAAAGTGTCGCGACATATCAATACAATACTTAGTGGTATTAATCGACTCAGTGAGGGGTCGATGCCACTGACCCTGCGAAACCGATCTATTTTTGGTAACGGAGTTATCTCCCCAAAGACCGAAAACCTTGTTATCATGTTTGCTCGAAAACTGTAACCGATATCGAAATTCTGAGGTAGGGAAAATGTCGCAGTAAGCCAAATGATGATTTGTCATGCAAAAAAAATTTTTTGGGTCGCGACCCCAGTTACGCGTTTTTGACCCCTAAATATGCAAATTTCTCAAAGTTATCGGATTTCGATAAAAATTTAATTTCCAGGTAGCTTTCACGGTCCTGAGTACAAATCTGTGGTCAAAAAAATTTTTCATCCGCCATTTTCAAAATGGCAGCCATTCCAAATTTTGTTATCGCGATATCTCGGAAACGATAAAAAATTTATGAAAACATTGTGTTGCAAAAATACTCCTCTCATAAAGATCTACATTTCTGGTTGGTAAAAAAAAAATTTTCGTCCGCCATTTTCAAAATGGCCGCCATTCGAAATTTTGTTATCGCTATATCTCGGAAACGAT